>JAZEWU010000032.1:1275211-1287099 GCA_036362915.1 Geotria australis | reverse complement strand
GAGCACAGCAATGAATGCCATTTATTTGGTTCGGTGTCTTTACAAGACATGGATGGCAAGAAATGGCAGTATGTAACAGTGGCGTTGACATGAGATTGGGCCGTTGTCTTAAATTCTCACATTTTATCATTAAAATGAAGGTCCTATAATTCTGCATCAATTATAGATAACCCTCAATCACAGATTATTGGATAACTAAACAGTGAAAGCAGATATAAGAGGTTGTTGAAAACGTCTAAGCTTATAGGATACAATTAGTGGTTAATTAAACCTAACAGTGTTATATATATATATAATAATAATAACATTTATATAGCGCCTTTCACCCGAGGGTCACAAAGCGCTGCACAAAGCTGCAGAGAGAACGACATGTCAACAACGACAGAGCACGGAAAATCAGCAATAATTTTTTTTTTTCCGAGCTGTGGAGAGAACGGCACAACAACAACGGGGAGACAGAAAACTGAGAGTCAACCGGTAGCAACGAATTATAAGACAAAGGACAAAAGAAAATGCAACAGGGAGACTAATAATAATTCTACAACAAGCAGTGGAGACGAAAGGAAAATCTGTCCAGCTCTGCCACCTGGCCGTCGTCAGGAAAAACGCATAGACGAGACGAAGCCTCTCCGCGAGCAAGGAACTTTATTATTGGTTGTGCGCAATTACGTGGCTAATGCATTTAAAATTAAAAACACGAGTGCCGCATTAGACCCTGGAGTTGCGCGATACCTCCAACACGTCACATTTATTTTCAGTCCACAAACTTTGTGGAGAACCTAACTCTATTTGGAATATGATAGGCATAACATTGGATCTCTGCATCAATTATAAACCCAGCAAGTTTGCTCGTCAGTACTCACAATCGAATTTCAGGTTACTTTTATCTTTCAAGTCTAATGAATTGGAACCACGCCAGGTGTTTAGCATGCGTGTAAAATGTTTTCGCGGGTCATACAACTGTGGTGTTTTGTATCAACATACCGTGGATTTAAGCAAAACACTTCTGACAAGCTGCGCCAACAGATTATACACACGTCCTGTAAACAACTAAACATGCGGTCAAAGAGTGTAACGACATCGTGACCGGCTGTTCAAAATCGTCACCGCTCCTTATTTGTGCTGGCATGTTTATAGACCAAAAGTGTTGGATTTGTTGTATATGTGACAGCTAATGCACACTTTGGCAGAGGCATTGTCAAAACATACTATCACGGTGTCCGCTAATGGCTTTAGGACAGTGCGTGATTGCTCATAGGACCTCAAGCCAGTTGTAAAATAAAATACATCGTGCATTAAAAAGCGAATAAGGATTACGATCCATAACGTACAACGCAGCATGCTTTTGAGTCCCTTAAGCTGTGACTGACTAGGTTGTGAACCTAATTGTAATTGTACCGCTGTGAAATAACATCTGCCTGCTGAGTTACAACATTCATCGCTGTAATGGTCCATGAAAAGTTACCCACTGGGACCGGCGTATTGACTGAGCGTCACTGTGCCTTGGCACTCGGTGTTTGCGGGAGAAGCTGCCCACTTATTTGACGATAAAATGTGTCAGCTGCTCACGGCACCATTGGACTCTCCTTCCAAAGCTTGTGTTTTCTTTTGGCAGATCTCGGCACACGGAGAGCATCGACCTGGAATTCGAAGTGGACCCTCTCAACGTGGATCATTTCTCCTGCACTCCCCTGGTGTGACTTTTTTCCCCACTCACCCTCACTCTATAAAGCCACAAATGCCGTTGGCATCGATTTGTGATTGAAGCTACTCAATTATACGTAGCCGGAGTGGCCGTATTCTGGCAGGGAACTAGCCCTGGAACAAGGTGCGTCAACCTAGCCAATACTGCGCAGAAAATGTTTACATTTTACAAAGAAGCTTTGATGTTATCGAAGTTAAATTGTAGCAATCGCTTCACAGTAAATTCCTGTGTCTTTATATAGTAGCACCTTGCAAGATAACGAGTAAAACGAGGAAGCTGATATACGGCACCAACACGCAAACAGAACTTGGCACATTGCTATGAATGCAATGCCATTTATAGGGTTGTGTGTTTCCCTGCTCTGGGGTTTGTATGTAAAAGCCAATAGGTTAAAGGAGCATTGGGATGCTGTGGGAAGTTTAAATCTGGGAGAGAGTATGTTTTGTCCATGTTGAAACAGAGCTGTACAGCTGTGTGTTGTTGTTGGTCATATTGATCAACTAACGACATGGAATCGACATTTAAAACCCCCTGGGTGTCAATTTGTCTGCAGCTCTGTATAACCTAAAGCCACATTACTCCCCTCGTGCACTGTGCCGGCCTTCATAGGTGCTCGCTAACAGCACTTGCCCCAACAGGCTGTGTAGGCTACACGGGGAAGCCTAGTCTAACCTAAAGTGATGCCACGCTTTCCCCTGTTTTCCTCGTTGCCTATACGACCTCATAAAAATCCTAAGTTCTATGGTATAAACGGTATATATGCCGCGCGCTTACCACTGGGCGTGAGTTCTTTTCGCGAGATAGACGCCGTCAGCGCGGGCGCGACTGACGGGTAGACGTTTAATATTACAGCAACAAATACCCAGTGAGCTTGGAAGCCCTTGCTGCGGGGAATTTGGGCGGCAGGGTGGCGCAGTGGTAACATCTCCACCTCACAGAAAGAATTGTTTTGTCCGAGCAGGTTCTATCCCCGCCTCGGGCGCCTTTCTGTGTGGAGTTTGTGTGTTCTCCCCCTGTTCTGCGTGGATTTCCTCCAGGCTCTCCGGTTTCCTCCCACAACTAAAATAAAATACTCATTAATGAATTTACCGATAACATCCTAATATATAGGAAGCAGTGTGTGGCAATATGGCGCCGGCAAACCGCCTGGCTGCCTCCTCCGCCTCTCTGTGATTTCCCCGCGCCTCCGAGTCGTTCTTTCGTCGAATGAGTACCTTCGACAGCGAGTTAATATGTGCGCGTTATAAATGTGAAATTATTATTAATTCCTGCGACACAACAAAACGCGGTTTCCCGTCGGCGTGTTATCCGCCCTTGTTTTGCGCGCAGATGTGGGCCTGCGCGTTGGGCCACGTCGACGCGGCCGTCGTTCTGTACCAGTGGAACAGCCGGGCCCTCTCCATCCCGGACTCGCTGGGCCGCCTGCCGCTGAGCGTGGCCCACGCACGCGGGCACGTGCGCCTGGCCGCGTGTCTCGACGAGCTGCAGAGGCAGCAGGGTGTCGACACCAGGTAAGGGCCCGGGCGTGGGCGTTAAGCGTAACCGCCAGAGTGGCGGTTACACCGGCGCCAACACGCCAGACACTAGACTATGGGCACTTTTTTGCCAGTAATAATAATAACAGCATTTATAGAGTACACAAATAATGCAGAATACACAAGGTTTCACCCTTTCTGGCAATCGAAGGGTGAACCTTGTGTATTCAGAAAGGTGTCCATTTGGTGTTGTAAGATCTTAAACACGTTTCTCATTGCCAGAAGGGGTGAAACTTTGTGTATTACGCCAGACACTGCCGTTCCCATGCATTACCGCCAGTAAGATTTTCCAGGAACGTCGAACATTTCCAGTGTTTTGAATGGTGCCAGTGAAGCTTGAATTCGAGCGAGATGTGTCCAAGCCCTGTAAATGTTCTCCGTGAGTCCGCGAGGTTTCCAGACATTGTAAACAACTACCATCTGGCTTGCATCCCAGTATGCGAGTAATGTTTGGATGGGGCACGATATACAGGTTATAGCATGAGAAGCTAAATATGTTTAGCACCCTCAGCTTGGCACATAGGTTGGCAGAGCCACTTCCCGCATCTTGTGGCTTTTTTGTTTAAAAATAGTAATAATAGCAGCTCTGTGGGGTATGTTTTTTCACACGTTTGCACTTTCGCAGCACTTACGACACACAGTGTTGTTTATTTTTTCTTGGGAATGATGGCATTAGATTGTCACAAACGGCTTAATCCTGTGCAGGGTCACGGTGGGCCGGAGCCAATCCCGGCAGACACAGAGCACAAGTCAGGCTATATCCAGGATGGGACGCTAGTTCATGGCAGGGCACCAGGGGAAATTTAGTCAGCAGGCCAATTAGCCTAGGCAGCAGCATGATTTTGGACGGTGGGAAGAAACCGGAGTACCGGGCAAAAATCTATGCGAACATGGGAAGAAAATACAAGTTACAGACAGGAAGGCACCTGGGCTGGGAATTAAACCCTCTGCCTTTTTGCTCTGGGGCAGCAGCACTACTCACTGCGCCACTATGCCGCCCGATCAAATCGGTGCTACAACAAAAGCCCAGTAACAATAAAAAAGTCGCTTTTCCATATATTTGCAAGTTGTTGATTTGCAACACTGATATTAAGTACAACAGAAAACGTTAAAGAAATACATTGTAAGTAGTTACTGTCAGGTTTTATTTGTCCAGAACAAGGATATACTTTACAGCTTTTAAATAAATTTCTGATTGCAGTTAGTGTGTTTGAAAAACACTTTAACAATGAATTTGATTGACGCTGCCTTTATCACAGCCCTTTATTGTGGTGTAGTAATTCACTGTGAACAACATGGCTCCTTGAATGGAAATTAAAAAAATCCATTACTATTTTGGTAACATTTGTTTCACATGCAAATAACTTTATCGTTCATTTTTCGCTTGCCAAGACCTGTGTTGTAATAAAATCACTGCCTGGTCTTTCGAATCAAAGCAACCACGATCTTTGAAACAAGGTTCTTGAGAATGCCATGTCCCATTGAAACTCACCATATGATCTGTTTTTGGAGTCAACATGTACGAGAGAGAAATGGTAATAATGATGATGATAATAATAATAGCATTTATAGAGTGCCTTTCACCAGAGGGTCACAAAGCGCTGCACAAGGCTGTGGAGAGAACGGCATGTCATCAATATCAAGACAGATACATAGATAAACTGAGAGTCAAGCATGCCATCACCTTTAACTAGTTGGGGGTCGAGGTAGAAGCGTTCACGTCGCGATCCCTGTCAGGTAATACTTGGTATTGCCTGCGAATTCTACCAAACACTTCGAAGCCAAGCTGAAAGACAACGATGTCCAGAAGCTGCCCATCGTGCTTTGAAGAATCGCAAAGAAGAAGACCTTTAACTAGTTTGGAGAAGGGCTACGACTAGAGAACCAAGAATGCACCTGATCTCCGCGTCACATGGGGGAAGCTACGCAGGGTTGAGCCTGCATTATGTTTGCATAAGGTGTCGTGCATAACAGGCATCACAGGCTGCAGATTACGGAATCTGACATTGTGCGGCAGACAACAGTGCAGCAAAATCCTTCATTGTATTGTACGTCTATGCCTCCACGTGCACCCTGCTTTCACCAACCCACACTAACCAAAGTATGGTCAAATGAAAGCCCCTGACACGCATGTGCATTGAAAAAAGGGCCCATATGTACATCTTTACTTGAGAGATTGTATGGGTCCCATTGATTGTTTTCAAGCTTATCGGTTTTATTGCCAGTTTAGAGTGAATTGTCCTCTGCGAACCCGTGTCATCTTGCACGTCATATTATAGGCACATAGGTTGTGGCTGTTTTATTGTCATGTGTTTATTTTCTCATCTGACAAATATGTTACTAGCCACATGCAGTACTATTTTCCATGCAATTAAAGTTTAATTAATGACACATGCACGCACGCATTTTGCGCTTGACCTTGAAATGCTTACCTCAGGTAGTAGTTGATATATTTAAGTGTTCAAGGTAAGAAGACTTTCCAAGGATATGTATATATGTTTTTATGCTGGTAGTTTCGGTGTCATTTTACTGATGCCGAAACGAATAAAAACTGCGCGTTAGATCTCGTTAATTCTAGGTTACCACGATAACTTTGTGCGAAACATCTTATGAGAGGTATATTTGAGCTCCACGGAGAGAGTTCAGTGCAACGGCAAAGGGATTAAATCACAAAGACGAAGACACGGCCTAACAATAATAATATCTGAACACCGGGGCATTCCGTAGGTAGCTCCGATGGGAAATCAGTAAGGAAAGTGTCTCAACAGTAGCAACAGATGCCAATAATTTTTCACATTAAGGTAAGTATGTAGGCTAAGGCAGCGGTCCCCAACCTTTTTTGCGCCATGGACCGGTTTAATTTAAGACAATATTTTCGCGGACCGGCCTTCAAGGTGTGGCGGGATAAATATGACGAAATAAAATAATACCACTGGCATAAATACAAATATAAAGTGCATAAAAAATACAACTCACCATTACGCTGAATTATCCAGTAATTTTTCAAAATAAAACATCTTTCAGACTGATGATCAATAAAATATATTTTTTATTAATTATTTCTGTGCCGCCCGGTACAAATGAGCCACGGACCGGTACCGGTCCGCGGACCGGTGGTTGGTGACCACTGGGCTAAGGCAAGTCAAGTGGCCAAGGTGTATTAGCAAGCCAGCAACAGTTTGAGCTTCTCACAACTCCACATAATATTATAAACAACTTTCATATGAATATGTTTTCACGATTGCATGCGGAGGTATAATCTTTGCAATCTCAAAAATTCACTCATTTCCAGAAACCTCACGGGTAGCTTGCATCCAAATGCCCTCGTGACAACAATACGTTTTGCTGATGATTGCCGTGCGATGCTTTAAGCCACTCAAAGAAACTCTGAATCAGGGTAAAAATACACGGCAGGTGAGACAAGGGTGGCTAATTTTTCAGCCAGCATCTGTCACATTATACACGGTCACCTTGCTTCCCACAGATGGTGTGTCAGTTGGAGTCGTTTGTGTGCGTGTGTGTGGGGCACCTGTGAGTGGGGAGCGGTGGCGAAAGCAGTTAGTCCACTTCGCTCCAAATCCGGCGACCCGAGTTTGATTCCCACTCACTGCCAACACCAGCGATAATTCCCTGAACCATTCCTTGGGTCTCCCCCAGTACCTCATGCGGTGTGTATACACCCCCAATGGGGAGGAGACAAAGGCGGCCGGGCATGGTAGAACTGGCCACCAACCCTGTCGTGTACCATTCCGGCCTTCATAGGTAGTCACTAACCGCACTTGCCCGGACAGTCCATGAAGGCTACACGGGGGACCTTTGTCTTTGTGTGGCGTGTGTTCCTGCAGGCCGCCGCACAGGGTGGAGGCCCCTGCACGTGGAGACAGCGGCTCCACTATATGGAGCACGGGCACCAGCACACAGGACTCCCTGGGGGTGCCGTCTCCCTCCTTCTCCCAGCTCTCAACGAGCCCAGACACAGGTGAAACTGCTCGCTCAGGGCTCCCGTCGAATCGCTTCTTGGTGCCCCGTTTGTTTTTGAACCGCTTTGCGTTCGGCCCCGAGCATCACGGTGGCGCGGTGGTGGCACTCAAGCCTCACAGCAGGAAAGCCTGGATTCGGTTATCGCCTCAGGTGCCTTTCTGTGTGCAGTTTGTGTGTTCTCTCCGTGTCCGCATGGGGTTTGGCCAGGAGCTCCGGTTTCCTCCCATAGCTAGAACATTATATTTGGCCAATAACATCCTAACATTAAGAGTACGCAGTGCCTGGCCAATGTCTTCACCCTCCCTTGCGTCTCTGCAGTTCCTCGCGCCTCAGTCATTCTCTATTTCTGCATGCGTTATAAGTGGTAATTTATTAACATATTCGTCACACGGGTGGCTCATAAGAAATAATGTTGTAAAACGGACGCTGTTTTTTATGGTAGTTTTTTTTCCCCTGACAACAAAAGGAACCGGCTTCATTCTTCCCTTTACCTGTGGTATGTTTTGTATACATTAGCTCTTAGTTTGTCCATTAAAATTCCACCAACGCATTCTTCTTCTTTGCGATTCTTTGAAGCGCGGTGGTTAAATTGCAGTTTCACATTTCCTTACACAGCCCCTGGCATTGCATTGGGGAGTTTGTTTGACCATATTTCGCCATGTTGAATATTTTTAACGCTGTCCTCACTAAAGATATCAGACCGTCACTTTTACAATATTCAGCGACCTGTGGAGAACTGAGTGCAGTAAGAGGGATATTAGAACCGAGCGATATGTCTGTAAACGGAATCACCCCGTTGTGTGGTATATCACATCTCGGCTAAAACCGTGGCACTCGGTGTGTCTGAGAACCCTTGAGAGGTGCCAGGGGTTGTACCTTGTGACCTTTGAAGGGTTTTCTCAAATGTTTCGGACATGGGCTTTAGTCCCCTGAGCTATTCAACCTCCACATTTATATTTCACTAGCTTCGCTTGGACATCCGTTTGCGATAATGATGTCCAAAATGTCTAGCAAAATACTATTTCTATTGATGTTTTTGTTGTTGATGTTTCTTGTTGTGTTAACTTTTTTGTGGGTGAGTAAAATAACATTTTGATTTATATGAGTAAAGCTGACTTCTGACTTAGCAAGAGTAGGGTTTTTATATCGCATATTTTTGCACTGAAGTAAAAAGAGCACGTTTGATTGGTCGGTTTAAAAAGTGCTATTTTAAATAATATCATAGATCTGCGGGGGGGCGGAGAACGAAGACGCGTGAGAAAATATGCGAATAATGAACGTGTTCTACAATAGTTTGGTAAAGTTGGTCTCAAATGTCACATTCATCGTTACGAAATACAATCGTAAGGCAAATGCTATTTTGGTGCATGTTTTTCATTCACAAACTCGATCAGCCAGTTTTCATCTCTTAATTTCAACGTGTTATTAGGTAATCCTTTAAAAAACAGCCATTAAAAAAACGACCCCTAAGCTAATTACCCCGTGTTTGTCTCTATGAGCATGCACACATAATGATCATTGAACATTGATTATCATGACCGCTGTGCGAAAACTGTTTGGTGTTGTGGTATAATTTCCACTGGTAACATGGATTGAACTGTTGAGCCATCTGCTAGACCACAGAGGCAGCGGGCTCTGTTCCAAAGATGACACGTGACCTACTGGTCCGAGCAGCTACTTTAGTCTAAGCGACGGGCTTATTGCTGTGCACAAGTATTTGTATCCAGAAGTCCGTTTGGTGTCTCCACTTGTAAATAAAAATATGTTTTAGTCTATCAGGCTATTGGCGCTCCTAACCATCGTTATCTAATCAGCTTTTTTTTTCATCAAGAAAACGCTGGACCTGTTTTGACCTCTTGGGTCTCACAGCAAGCAGGCTTGTTTAAACAACTGAAGCCGGGTAACCAAACGTTATTGGTTTAAGCCCTCCATTACAACTAAGGGGCCCAGTTTAACGCCAACAGAACGTCACATGCAAACGTATTGTCGTGTCCGCGCGCGTCTTGCTTTGACCCCCCGTCAGGCCTGAGCGTGCTCAGCAGCTCGGTGTCGTCGCCGACCGTCTCCGACACGCGGAGCCCGCTCTCCACGCACTCGTCCCACGGCTCCCCCGAGCAGGACTCGCCGCTGCCCAGCCCGGACGTGGCCGCCTCGCAGGCCTTCGTCTCGCCGTCGGGCCCGGCCTTCCCGCCGAGCAGGGGCGACCCACCGCTGGCCTTCGTGCTCGGCCCCGCGGCCGCGGGCGTCTTCGCCGTGGGCAGGGCCGCGCCCTCCGCCGACGGGCCCGGCTTCGGCAAGGCGCCGTCCGGCGCGCCCGCCCAGCGCGACGAGGACATGGAGGTGTCGTCAGACGCGGGGCCTCAGCCGGCCGCGCCGCCCGTCTTCCTCTTCCCCATGGCGCCCGCTGAGAGGGCGGGCGCCGCGCGCGACGCCGAGCGGGGCGCCGCCGCCGCCGAGAGGGAGGCCGCCGAGCGCGAGATGGCCGAGGCCGAGCTGTTGTCCTACAGCGAGAACCTGGAGAACGAGGCATACCTGCCGGCCATGGAGGTGCTCCAGGTATGACTCGCGACATCCCGGAGAGGTCCGCCGGAGCGCTTTTTACGCCCTTCGCGTTGCATCTGCTCGTTTGGTTGGACGATGGGCGTAAGGGGTCGGATTATTTTAGTTGCGCTTTTCGGCGAATGTTGTTTTACGAGCGATGCAGTTTAGTGGGGCAGAGGCTCGAATAACGAATGCAGCATGTTCGTCATTAGCACCGGCATTAAGTGGAAAAATAGTACATGGGAGGCGATATTTTTCCCTTATTTATTTGCATATGGTTAATTGACTGTTGCCCAAACAATGCCCGTCATACGTGGTTTCCTCCTAAGGGTGGTGTTGTTGACAGATGTGTTGAAGTTTTGTTGTGTTCTGCTATGGTTTTGTCACGAGATGCCGGTGATTAGCTGAGTAACAACACGTCCTGGCTTGGGACTGCTTTACAAACGTGACTGCTGGGGTTTGCTCATTGTCTCATTGCATGATTGAATTAAATTCATTATTTTTGATCAGGCAAGTTTGTTTAACAATTTTATGATTACATTCATTGTCATTACAATAGGAGCTTTGAAACATATCTTCATAAAAAATATTAAGTCTGCAAGTTATCCTCAATTTTAGAAGCAATGAGACTTGTTCATAAGAGCTGTTCTATTGGGACACGCATGACAATTAGAGGAGGAACACTCGCCAAGGCTATCCAGAAAGAGCAGCTCTAGAGAGCAATTCTCATACATCGAGCCATGGAAACCTACATCAGACAATGCATGAATAAGTAATGGCTTGAATTATGCTATGCTACCAACACCCTTTAGGGTGGCACAATGGTAACATCTGCACCTCAAAGAAAGTCCTGCCCGAGCCGGTTCAATTCCCGTCTCAGGCGCCTTTCTGTGTGGAGTTTGGGTGTTCTCCCTCTGTTCCGCGTGGGTTTGCTCGGGGTTCTCCGGTTTCCTCTCACAAATAAAAAAAACCCACTAATTAATTAATTGAATGATAACATTGTAATATATAGGACTCGGTGTCTGGCAGATGTTGTCGCCGGCTGGGTGCATGGCTGCCTTCCCCCCACCTCTCCACAGTTTTTCTCACGCCTTCGTATCCGTGTCTAATCTTTAACCAGGACGTGAGAATTGTGCAGCGAATTATAAATTGTATCAATTTCTCATTATAATAGTTGCCTCGTTGACGTGTACTTTAAGGCGTTTGCACCCGCTGTGCCCCACAGGTGGACATGATAACACTGGCTGAGCAAATAATACAGGCAACTCCAGAGCGGATCAAGCAGGAGAACTTCACACCGATGGACTCCCCTCTCCGAGAAAGGCAGGGAAACCACGCCATCAACCAAACCATGGCCTGGCTGGCTGGCTACCTAGGGGACGTCGACCACCTGCCCAACCTATCCCAGCACAGGTGACAGCTGGCTTTAGTCTGCAGCACAGGCAGAGCTAGGCTGGATTATGTAGCTTATAGCCCCGAGTGTTTGCCGTCTAAGTGTTAGATATTATCAAGGAATGCTTAGAATTTAGGGGCAGATTTAGTTTCTCTCTTTGTGCCACAGGCATATTTATCATAACCCAGAGAATCCTGAAGGCATTACGAGTTGAAAACCTGAGGCTTGTGTATAAACACTAAATCCTGAAATCTTCTGGCTGCTTTAGAATGGATTTTGGTGGTGTAGGCCATTAATCACAGTCTCAAAGAATGTAAAGAATATGATTTTCTAAAACGTGGGCATTAACATTAAAGCTTTACAATTGTAAAAGTTCCTAACTTTTGGTCTCTGTGACTGACCATTGTAACAATACATCTTTCAAATGCTAAAGGTGACTGGCCCTGCATCAGGATTTCGGGTTAAACATTGTTATTTATACTATTGTTGATAATGAAGTAATATAGAAAGTCCACTTCCTTCTGAATTTTTCATTCTCGCCTTTGATGATAAAGTTTCGTGAATGTTGACTGCATAAATCCTGTGAGTCATTGCTCTTATCAGAACTGGCATATGTACTTCACACAGCTTGCATGTCTGAATTATTTTCCCACGATGATAGATTAAACATTTCAAGGTACAAACAAACAAACAACCGTCCTTCGCCACTAAGTGGCGGTGACGTCACCACGTC
>JAZEWU010000032.1:1254164-1266043 GCA_036362915.1 Geotria australis | reverse complement strand
CCCAAAAGAGCAGCTCTTGAGAGCAATTTTCAGACCCACGTTTGGCAGATTGCTCTGTGCCTTTGTGTTAGTTTTTATTCAACCAGTTTGTATATGAATGCAAAATATATTAATTTCAACGAAAATTTCAAGAACATCAGATAACAGTTTGTTTTACTTCCGTTTATTCGGCTCTTTTTTGTGTGTTATATCTTGAATCGCAAGTTGTGTCACATTTTTCTCCACGCCAACCATAGGGGATGGAAGTTGAAACATCCACGGCACTAATCACATCAAAATACCCTGTCAGTCGATGAAGGTTGAAAAATGACGTTGGTCCCTTTTGCAGGGACGGCGTCTAAAGGAGCAACAGGACATGGCTGCAGCTGTTATCCAGCGATGCTACAGGAAGTATAAACAGGTAAAACCCATTCTGTTCGGCCACTGTGATACGTTGTCATGGGTATGATGCACACCTTCTTAGCTTATCCACTTAAAAGGATTTGCACCTGTCATTCGCAGCATCTGGAGCGTGGAGGTGGCGGTTTAAATATAAATAACCAAAAAAGTTGTTTGACATAGTTGGGTTGTTACAAACTCATTCCACTGTGTGCTTTGAAACGCTTCGACTCTTTTACAGCGGTGACTGTATGTGCGTGTATGTTACCAGTTGCACCGCTCCTGTCCTGTGGCCAGTCCCATCAAAAACACCTTTTGTCAAAATTTCCCTTAAATGCTACTGATTTAAAAATAGGTGGCTGAAGGAATTTTACACTTAAGTTGTTAATACAAGCAACCTCTGATCTTATGCCATTCTCTTCGTGGCCCTTGTGCAGCGCTTTGTGACCCTCGGGTGAAAGGCGCTATATAAAATGCTATTATTATTAGGAACAAGCTCGACTGTTACATAAGATATAACTAAAAATAGCTAGATTAAAACAAAAAATCGCAGGTGCTGTACAGAAAATGTCTAGATTTTTTAGAGTATAATTAATAGTAGTAATTCGCATAGCCTGCCTACACACAGCTTTCTCAAGATGCTTTACTTCTTCCTCGACCTCGTTGCTCAGACAAACAAGGTCTAAGACATTTACGGCTGGAAATTAAATTCAGTTTTCTTGTTTATTTTCCATATCGTATATTAAAATACTAAATTGCACTGTAATTATACTTCGAGAAAATGCACTATCTTGTTGAATATGGCTCACAATGTATGCAAATATCGCTATATATTATACACGTATAACACTCATTGTATGTACATAACACTCATTAACGAGGCATTTTCATATGAAAAATATGGATGTCAACTGTATGTGTTTACATAGAGTTAGTTGAGGAGGACTAGTGTAGCGATTAGCTTGCATACTGCCCCAGTAACCCGGCGACCGCAGTTCAGTCCCTGCTCATGGCCAACACCAGTGACGATTTTCTGAACTGGTCCTGAGCCTTCCCTATGTCGACTCAGCATCAAATGAGTACCTGGTGAGGCATGCACACATTGTCACTGGGGAGACAAAAGCGGTCAGGTGTAATGAACTACCCATCCCCTGGTGTGCCATCTTCTTCTTCTTTGCGATTCTTCAAAGCACGATGGTCAGCTTCTGGACATCGTTGTCTTTCAGCTCGGCTTCGAAGTGTTTGGTAGAATTCGCAGACAACACCAAGTATTACCTGACAGGGATCATGCCAGACTTCATAGGTACTCGCTAACAGCACTTGCCCCAAAAGTCTTATATGCTATTTGTCCTGTATAAAGTATGGCATTTTCTTTTCGTCAGTTGCATAACACTGTGTTGAAAGCTACCTGGCCCATCACTCTATATGAAGCTTCTGGTCTTCTCAGCTGGTCGTGCTTACGAAATGCGGACCCCTTTGAAGGAACATGCTCACCGGTTTGAAATATCAGTGAGCTCCTCTGCAGGTGAAGCTTCGTTAGGTTTTTCACGTAACCCGCATGCCCAGCCACTACATGCGCAAGCAGTGTTTGTTCGGCCGGATAGAGGTGGCTCAACCGCTGTGACATGGGCTAGATAAGAGATGGGCTATGTGGTACAAAAGGATTTGGAGCTGATTTGGACTTGCCGATGACCGGCATCAGCAGTGTCAAGATCGGCTTCATTGCGATAACTCGTAAAAGATGCTAGTGGGCAGTTTGAGGCAGTTGTCCTCCAACAACGGTGTCCAATTTGTACAAGTCAGTCCGTTTTTATTTAACCTGGAAGGACCGTTGAGCTATGTAACCCTTTTTAGCAGTTGTCCAGTGGGGAAGGGGTAAGTAAGTTAGTAGATAACTCGGGCTACGCCCGGGATGGGGTTCCAGCCCATCACAGGGCACCGGGGGCAATTTTCTCAGCAACGTATCTTTGGACTGTAGGAAACCGGAGCAGAACACAGGGTGGCTAAAAGGCATCAAGTTAGCACAATGGGGAGCACAGGTGTTGCATCTTTCAGTCATTTAAATCAACTCATATCATATGAGGTCTGGCCCATGACCTGCTGGCGAGCCTTGCACACTTCAAATGGCCTCAACGTGCACCTAGCCTGGCACAAGAGCCATGGTGATGTCACCGTCACTTAGTAGCAAACGGTTGCTGTTTATGTTTAAGATTATTATAGGACAGTATATTATATGTAATGTGAACATATGTTTTACATTCCAAGTTTACACACGGAATGTGAAAGTAAAACATCAGGTATATGATACGGCAACTAAAACGACACATTAGCAAACCAGCGATGAAAGGGGGGTATTTTTTCTGTAGGACATCTCGTAAAAAGCATAGTTTAACATTTATTACCAGAAGTTACATTTATAAATAGGGTGGCGCGGTGGCGCGGTGAGTAGCGCTGCCGCCTCACAGCACGAAGGACCCGGGTTCAAATCTCGGCTCGGGTGCCTTTCTGTGTGGAGTTTGCATGTTCTCCCCGTGTCCGCATGGGTTTTCGCCGGGTTCTCTGGTTTCCTCCCACAGTCCAAATATATGCTGCTGCATAGGTTAATTGGCCTACTGAATAAATATAAATGCTATTATTATTATTATTAAATTGCTCCCTGTGCCCTGTGATGGCCTGACGTCCTATCCGGGGTATAGCCCTGCCTTACACCCTCTGTCTGCCGGGATGGGCTCCGGCTCACTGCGACCCTGTACAGGATTAAGCGGTTTCTGATAATGAGATGAGATGTATATAAAAAAATGAAGGTCATAACAATGCATGAAAATACTTTGCTTTCGTATGACTTAATAAAAAATCAACGATTTAAGCTCGAGAAAGGTCTCACGAAAAGAAAAGAAAATGTCACATTTTGGCACGGTTGTTTACAGGTTGTGCTCTGAACCTGGCAACCTAAGTTCAAGTCCAAATCACAGCTGACATCAGGGGCCAGTGTGCACTCCCTTCACCAACCTGCAGTGTGATAAATAATAATAATAATAATATCACTTTATACAGCGCCTTTCACCCGAGGGTCACAAAGCGCTGCACAAAGGCATCGGATGGGAACAGCATGTCAACAACGACAGGAAAAAAAAAGCTAATAAAAACTAAAGCAACGAAAATGAAATGATTAAGGCTGCGTCGAATACACTAACAGGTCGTGAAACTGTCAATCTTAAGAGCGGCAAAAATCTGCCAGCGTCCCCTAAGATGGCCGTCACTTCCTTAAAGACAAACACGGAGGGAGACAGGGAGGAAGGGTGAGCAACAGGGACACAGAGACACAGAGACCGGAAGACAGAGACAGACATGAGGGGGGAAACAACGCCAAGAACATATACATGTTACATTTGTAACGCTGCAACGTGGCACGTATTCATTCAGTGTCGAAGGTTTATTCATTCAATGACGGTGGAACAGCTCGGAGGCGTAGCGAGGAAAGGGCAGAGAGGCAGAGGAGGAGGCAGCCAGGCGGTTTGCCGGCGCCATATTGCCACACACTGCTTTCTATATATTATGATGTTATCGGCTAAATAATTAACGAGTGTTTTGTTAAATCAAATAATCCCCATAATCGACACGGTGTGTGTGTGGGGGTGGGGCTTAATTATAATAATAATAGTATTTTATAGAGCGCCTTTCACTCGAGGGTTACGAAGCACTGCAAATTGACAAAGGACTGTAAATTGTTACCTATATAGTATTTACACTTGTGTCCATTACAGGTTGTAGCCCTTGTAATAATTTACCGGTGGCACATTGGCCAGCATCTCACAATCGGAAGGTTGCAAATCTATATCCTCGTTGGCCTTATGTGTTACAAAAGCATGTGGAGCTAACCCCAGAGGAATGATGGGCTTCTGACTCAGCCCAACATTCATCCAGGGTTGATGCAATAAGTACCACTGTGTGAGGCCAACAATGTTTGTCCTATTGCTAAACTCGGCCCTGTCATAGAAATGTGGAATATATACCAATTGGCTGAGGGAAGTAAACAAGATGTGAGCACTGCCTGAATGCTCCCTTGAGCAAGACTTTAATGTGAATATGTTGGTACGATGTGTTTTTATTTGAGTGTGGTAATATGAATTAATGTCGACATTTTGTGTTGTAACAAAGCTGACCTGGATAGCGCTGAAGGTAATGTGCACGTTTTTTTGTGATACCATTGACAAATGCTGCAAATGTTTTCTTCATAAAGTACCACATTCCGGTTAACGACCAGTGTATCTAGATTGGGTTAATACATTAAAAGTAGGTCTAGTTTAGGTGATCATGATGGCATACAAATCAAATCAAATAAAACAAAAGTCAACTCTAAACAGACGTATTTTAAGCGAAAAATATAAACGCTGTCATTTAAGAGAGATTGACACCAGGCTTTAAGCAATAGGGCTTATTTATTTTAATCTAATTTGCGTTTTCCTCTTTATATTTGTGATTATATTAATAATAATAGCATTTATAGAGCGCCTTTCACCCGAGGGTCACAAAGCGCTGATAGTATGTACCTTTATTTTACACAAGCACTCGCATTGGGATGTATTTTCCCATCGATGTGGGTAATTGAACTCCTTTAACCACATTGGTTGACTATTGCAATGGTATGTGCTTTAGCGACGCGTGAATGTGTCTCAAGGTTAAGCTGTATTTTTATGGAAACATTCTGTGCAGCAGTGACTCAACATAAACGTATGGAAATTCAGGAATGCGCGCTTTGTATTGTGACACCCGTGTAACCAGCACCTACATGTCGATAAATGTACAATGTTAAGAAATGATGAGTTTCACTTCTGAGTTAGATTCCAAAGCTCTTTCTCAAGTTGTTGGTGTGATGATCACTCGGAAAAATTACGACAAGTTGACCAAGCTTGTGCACCAAGCAGCCCGTAAGAACATCCCAAGAGGCTGCCGCACTCAATACATCGCGGGCCTTAATGCTGAAAGTGCCAAACTGTTTGAGCAATACCAACAGCTCTACGAATACGATCCCTTTGCTGAAAGTACCATCGAAGTAGGCGAGAGACTTATGACATCTCTATCAGAACACCGGCAACACAAATGGCAAAACCTGGTGGAAACAACAGATATGACGAAAAACAGCAGAAAGGCATGGAGCTTCATTCGAAAAATCAGCAACGATCCATCGACCCCAACACAGCAGCAGTATACCACTACCGCCAACCAAGTTGCGCACCAGCTGCTGCTCAATGGGAAACCCACCAGCAAACAGCCAAGACCAAAGGTAGAGCGAGAAAAGTACTCCCAAACCTCTGGACTGACTAAGCCGTTCTCCCTTGAAGAGCTCAATATCGGCATCAACACCCTTAAGAACGGTAAAGCCATCGGACTGGATAACATCTTCACGGAAGAGATCAAGCACTTTGGACCTCTAACGCGGAAATGGATCCTTGAGTTGATGAACAAGTGCATGCTGACAAAAAACATCCCAAAGATCTGGAGGAAAACCAAGATTATTGCTCTTCTCAAACCGGGCAAAGATCCAGCGTATGCAAAGAACTTTCGCCCGATCTCCCTGCTATGTCACCCATATAAGCTGTTTGAGCGCCTGATCCTAAACAGGCTTGCCCCTGTTGCTGAACCAGCCATCATCCCCCAACAAGCCGGATTCCGACCCGGCAAATCTACAACAAGCCAACTTCTAAATCTCACTCAGCACATTGAGGATGGGTTTCAGAAAGGACTGATAACAGGAGCCGTCTTTGTTGATCTGTCTGCCGCATATGACAGTGTGAACCACCGCCTCCTCCTGAAAAAGATCTTGGATTTGACAAAAGACCTGGCGCTTACAGACCTCATTGGAGCCCTCCTAAAAGATAGGTGCTTCTTTGTTGTCTTGAACAACAAGCAAAGTCGCTGGCGACGACAACGGAATGGCCTACCCCAAGGTAGTGTGTTGGCTCCCCTAATATATAACATCTACACTAACGACCAGCCAATGGACCAGAATACTGAACGGTTCATCTATGCCGACGACCTCTGTGTAACATCCCAAGGGAGTACGTTTGAAGCAGTGGAAGCAAATCTCACCTCAGCCCTAGATGAGCTACACCTCTACTATGAGCGCAACCACCTACATGCCAACCCAGCGAAGACTCAAGTCTGCTCTTTCCATCTCAGGAATCGTGAAGCCAACCGACCTCTTAACATCAAATGGTCTGGAACACCACTTGAGCACCGTAAGCACCCTGTCTACCTTGGAGTAACCCTGGACCGCACTCTCTCCTTTAAGGAGCACGTCAAAAACACCAAATTGAAAGTCGGTTCCCGAAACAACATCCTACGAAAACTGGTCAACTCCAAATGGGGAGCCACAGCACACACATTAAGATCTACTGCTCTGGCCTTGTGCTATTCCTCTGCAGAGTATGCATGTCCTGTCTGGGAGAGGTCAACCCATGCCAAGAAACTTGACCCAGCATTGAACAACACCTGCCACCTGATCACTGGCTGCTTGAAACCCACACTCACAAACAACCTGTACCTCCTCGCTGGCATTGCCCCTGCTGATATCCGACGGGAAGTGGCCAGTCGAGTCGAGATGACAAAGGCTACTAGCGATGAACGCCACCTCCTTCATGGACGTCAACCCCCGGCCCAACGACTGAAGTCAAGAAGAAGCTTCCTCAGCCATGTGCAGCCCCTAACAACATCTCGAGGGGAAACCAGACTCCAGCTCTGGACGGAAAAGCTTGAGAGTGACCCTCCTGCAACTGGCATGGGAATCCCACCTGCTGAAGACTTCCCTCCTGGCTCAGATGCACCATGGATTCAGTGGAAGACACTCAACCGCCTGAGAACTAGAACGGGACGATCAAAAGATGCTTTGGTCAGATGGGGCTACAAGACCGGCCCAACCACCTGTGAATGTGGAGAAGCAGACCATACTATGGAACACTGCCTTGTCTGTGCTCTACTACCCAACCTCTGCAGCTCAAAAGACCTTGCGGAGTTCAATGAAAATGCAAGGGGCTGTGTAAGAAAATGGGAAACTGTAATTTAACATCGCGCTTCGAAGAATCGCAAAGAAGAAGACTCGGAAGATAGTGTTCAACTAGCATTAATTTTCCTTGTCAACATGACACATCTTGAAAACAACCAACATAATGTACTTTATCCGGTAATTTTGCACATTTATAATGAAGGTACATTTCTAGCCGACATTTTTCACTGCCTTCTAGGTAGAAAGTAGATAATTTAAACACAATAATATGATTAGAATTTGTCTATGAACTGCACATGTTATTATCATAATCTTGATTGTACTGATGTAGGTTTTCACGGCTCGATGTATGAGAATTCCTTTCCAAAATAGTTTTTTCAGGATAGCGGCGTCGAGCGCTCCCCCTCTCTCCTTCACGACATTTCGCTTCCCATGTTGGAGGCATCTTCCTGATGCAATTTTGACTCATCCTCAACAATGATCTATGCACTGCTGGTTTAAAGCCTCCAAAGCCACCACCATCCATTCTGAACTCGGGAAGCGATAATCCATCCAGCCTCCACACACGAGCTGTTCTAACGACTCCATCGGGATATCCACGCGGGCATGTTCCATCCCTTAGCAGCCACTCCATCATTCGTCTTAACCATTGGCCATTGTCTCAACGAAACCCACTTAGTCTTCTTACTAGTCAATATAGTGTCTCTAACAACTTGTGTTCGCTCCCTGTTCCATGTATCATTGTGCCCTTTCAAGTGTGAACCTCTCCACGTTTCTTTCTGCACTCTTTTGATCTTTTTACCAATTTACATGTTTCCAGTCCATCTATCACAGCAGGCAGTGTGCGCTAAATAAACACATTGTTCTTTAGGCACATGTATGTGATGTTTTTCAATTTTACAAGTTCAGTTTTTTTAAAGCACTGCAACATGCTCTCTCATCATTCAGTCTTTTTTGCACCTGCAATAATGCCTTCGGTGTACATATTCCGATGTGTTTTGGATGCATACCCTAATAAAGCTGACTGGGTATTTTTTTCCGGAATAATAACTCGGCATCTATCACCACCATAATGGAAATACAAGCTAGAATAAATACAGTACAGCCTTCTACTAACACCTTAACATTTTAATAAACCTATCAATGCATATGATTTCCAAACGGGACGTACATTTTGTCTGCAGTCCAGTTAACAAATTGCCAGTAGAGGATTTGTTCATCTGTTCTCAGCATTCCTGGATCAGGTGCCACCATCAAAAGGAACAATATAATTGGATAAATAATTTAAGTAAAATAATAGACCACGTGTGGTCTGTGCCATTGACTCTGAGTTGGCACACTTACGGTGCATGTATCTCAGGCTGTAATGATCTAACAACCTTAATTTAACATCTGTTGCAGTCCATAAATTCACACTGCCGGTCAAACGCCTGGCCCGCCGCCTTCCATTCTTTCCTTCGCCGATTCGGCATGCTCCGCCACGAATGTCGTGAAGCGCGCCGCCGTTTGCCGCCGCGAGTCCCGTCTAACGGACCGCTGTTTTCCACGCGCGTCTCTCCGCAGTACGCGCTTTACAAGAAGATGACACAGGCCGCCATCCTCATCCAGAGCAAGTTCCGCTCCTACTACGAGCAGAAGCGCTTCCAGCAGAGCCGCCGCGCGGCCGTGCTCATACAGCAGTACTACCGCAGCTACAAGGAGTACGAGAAGCTGAAGCAGACGCGCCGCGGCACCATCAACCTCCAGCAGAAAATGAGGTGAGAGCGCACGGCGGGAAAAAAATGTCATCGTCGGCAGCAGTAGCGACAGCGGCAGCAGCGCGCTTTGTGACCCTCGGGTGAAAGGCGCTATATAAAATGATATTATTATCACGTTCACATGGCGCCTTTCACTCAGGCGCCGCAAGGTGCTCGCCGCAGGAAAACGCAAGGGGTTGAGGCAGGCACGTGGTCAGCCGGCGCAAACCGATTTATTAATGAGGGTTTTCTTACTCATTAACGCCCCATCCTCTGCTGGATGGAGGCCTTCTCTGAGCAGATGTCGCCACGACCCTCCCTGGGTCGCAATCCATCTCACTCCTGCAAATGAGTGGATGTCATCCACTCCACGGGGGAAGAAGGCAGCGTGAAGGAGCACCCGACAGAGCCGATGATTCCAACGACAGAGCAGGCAGCCACGTTCGTGGTGGACTAGACTCGTGTAAGAGTGCGCCATAATAAATGACAGCTCGGAGATTGGCGAGTGTTTGCTATATCTTAGCCGGAAGGGTCATAGATTTTGAGCCTTACTGACAGTTGTAGTGCTGCTGACTTATGAACTGTACATGATTTGAGGGGTTTGTTCATCCTGTGCCAAGGCTACAGAAGAACATATAAAGCGTATGCCATTACAGTAGTTAATAATGGACATAAGGCTGGCATTAAAAGGACTTTTAGATTTAGTGGAGGTGGAAATTTGGATTACAAATCTAAGACATCTTGGTCGGTACATTAAAGCATTAGGTGTAATTCTACGGATAGTTTGTTGGGCCTCCGATGAGCTTATGATCTTCATCGTTCGGTGAGTACACATTGCTATATAAACATCCTTGAGTCCTGTTCTGCGTTGCACAGCTACAAGTTATGTTTGCCTTGCATGGCAACAGCCACTACTGGATATCACATAGCACACGTACAGCAGGGCTGATTCCTGCACGGATGATTGAGCAGGACGCATTACGCTACAGTTCAGCAAGGGCCCTCAGGTCCCCCCGTAGAGTTGAATGGGTGGTGCGACCCATTATGTCCCGGTGGGGGTGTGTGCGTTGGCCTAATGGTCAGGCCCCTAGGCATTGTCCTGATGGTCCTTACGACTAGCAATTGGAGCGGGAGGACAAACAACACATTAAGGGGCGTTTGAGGGAAGATTGATGTGCATGGCAATAAGATGGCTGGAGCATTTGAACAACAAATAAACAAGGCTTCAATGAGCAGCCCCCCTGCTTTAGGTTAGTGCCCATGTTAAAAACAAAATTAACGTGAAAAGGCTTTTTGGATATTGTGCCATTACGCAGACTTTTACTGTGTAAAATAGTGGCTTTTGAACTCGAATAGGCATACTGGCAATTTACGTCTTGTGGTAATGGTAACGAAAGCAACATTCTTCAACATAATAATAATAATAGCATTTATAGAGCGTCTTTCACCTGAGGGTCACAAAGCGCTGCACAAGGCTGCGGAGAGAACATGTCAACAACAACAGAGAACGGAAAATCAGCAACCATTTTTTTTGGGGGGTTTTTGCACTCACATTTCAATTGAGCATTGTAACATTGGTCTCGAACCCAACTTTGCCTTGAGACGTTTACTTGCAAGAATCTGATGCCCATAATTAATTAATTGCGGTTTGGTATTAAAAATGCAGAGCCAAATTGAGCATGGGTGTTAAAATCAATGGTGAGAATGGGCCGAACAATATCGAAAAAATACGAGCCCAGCTTAGGAAACCCACGTTTACCACATTCTTTCATTAGATATTTGTGTGCAAAGGCAAGATTTGTTTTATATTTATATTTTCACAGTAAAGCGTAATTTTGTGTTTGTTCAGGCCGGTAACTTGATGTAAGTGGGACAGTTCTTGCACCACTAGCCTGGGACGTGAAGGGCCCTCTAGGAGGGGTAATAAATACTATTTTTAACGCGTGCAAAATTCGCCTCTAGTTTACATGACATGCAAACTCTGAGGCATTGCTAGACAGGACTGACATTCATAGGCAGAGGCTAAGCAAAGAATTGTGCCAATGTTTGTAAAGTGCCTGTCCTCATAAATGCCACATGTTTCAAGTTTCCCACTTGTGAAACGTGATTAGAAGATTATGATGCTATTTTTGAGCATTTAGAATTTTACACACAAAAGGTGTTAATCTCAAAGAATTCATCCCTATATTAGATGCACTTTAATGGCACAGTGAAAAGGCTAAAAATAGGTTTATTGGCAAATGGTGCGTTGCTGTTTTTTAAAGAGCCTGTCAGTACGCAAGTAGGTTTTGATGGCTCGATGCATGATAGTTGCTTTTCATAGCTTTTTTTTCTGGATAGCCGTGTCGAGCACTCTGTCTCCTCGACGTTTCGCCCCCAAGTCAGCAGCATACTCAGGCATCCTGAGACACATTCGGAACTCAGGACGTCTGAGGATGCTTCCAAAGTGGGGGGGGTGAAACTTCGTGAAGGAGAGAGAGGAAGCAGCTACCCCGAAAGAACAGCTTTGAAAAGCAACTATTAGCCTGTAAGTAGTTTATTATATTTTATATATCGTTAAACCAAGTACACACATGTATATAATAATAATAATAATAATTCAATTTACATAGCGCCTTTCACCCGAGGGTCACAAAGCGCTGCACAAGGGCCGCGAAAAGGACTACATGTCAACAACGAAAGACAAAACAATAAAAACCAAAGCAACAGAAAATAAATGATTAAGGCTACTTCGAATATACTGAAAGGTCGTGAAACTGGCA
>JAZEWU010000032.1:1243883-1253931 GCA_036362915.1 Geotria australis | reverse complement strand
ACCAAAGTTACACAGAAACAAACCACCAACCAAAGAGAAAAGGAACAGATGAAAAGTGACAAATGTACAACAAATTAAAGCTAAATAAATACGTAAACACAGGGAGCGGCGGCCCACGCGCCCCTGGGGCCTTGTATTAGCTGGGGATTAACAGTAGCAGCCAAATAATCCCAACGGCTGCTACTGTTAATCCCCACGTGTGATTGCACAAGCCACCGTAATAATAATAATAATAATGTATATTATATCTATATATGATATACATTTGTAACGCGCGCATATTCTCCGGGCGTTGAAAAGAGATAATAGCTCAGTTGGCTTTACCTGGTAAAACAAATTACATTAGGCTGTTCTGTAATATTATTGGCAGTTAATTTGTCACAGCCAAACATTTGCTGAAGAAGTCAACCCATCATGTGTTGTTTTTGATGCAGTGCATTGTCTTGAGTTATCGATGAAGTGCTGAAATGTGATTAATGCTGAACGGGCTACTTACCAACTACTATGGAGTCCTATTCGTATGAGATTCCTACGGGTTGGCTAATGCCTCTGTATAGGCGGAAAGATACTCGTAAACGAGGCTGTCTCTGGTGTAGGCAAATTACTTTCAAGGAATGTGCATACTATATCACAGTATATTTGCATTATTTAGCATAGTTATGTGTGGTTAATGCAGACCTGGAGCCTTGTATTAGCTGTGTCAACACATTCACACCTGTATTTATGCCAGAAAAGGGGAAAGCCTTTTAAAAAATAAATCATTCAGTATCTTGATACTGTTAAAAGGGGTTTCATAGATATATTTCTTCTTACACAAATTACTCAATTGTGACAATAAATAACTCCCCCTACTGACAGAGCAGAGCTTGGACAATGTATAGCTGTCCGACTCGGCCTTCCAGTTTAATGCCCGACGAGCTCGATGGACCAAATAGGCCATTGTCATGCTACAGTAGTCACCTTTCTGATAATGCACTAATGTGACGATGTCAGGCGTTTTGAGATACCGAGGCATTAAGCACCATATTATTGCAAATACTATGTTATTATTATTACATTGTCCATTGTGTGCTGTCCGGTTTAAAATATGACTGAATGTCTATACTTAACTTTGGTTACGTTGATATTGCAAGAAGTAATACATCTCTGTATGACTATACACGTCACACATTTCAAATCTTAGCGGACAACGAACACTTTTCTGCAGAGGGAAAAAAAGGCAGTCATTTTTGTTCCTGTAATTGGAAACACTGTCAATATTAGTGATGTTGATGCAATTCCACTTCAACTCATTCAAATAAGGAACTCAAGCTTAGTTTAAGTTGTGTGTGTGTGCCACTGTTAATCAATGGGACTGACGTTTAACGCATACAACGGTTCAATTTGTAAAACGTTGAATGTCCTTTGTTAAAAATTTGTTTCAGAGTAATAAATAGTTTGTGGGTAGGGCGGTGTGTATAACGATATATGTGCTGTAGTCGTTAAAAATAATAACATTTGTCCTCTATACACTCTACAGGCGTTTTTAGACTTAAATTAACATTTGTTAAAAAAATACACGTTTAATGTTTCTTTAATATTTCTTCTGTTATTTAGGGGAAGCTTCTTGAGCAAGAATCAGGACCAAGCTGCACGGAAAATCATGAGGTTCCTTAGAAGAAGTAGACACAGGTAAGGGCTGCAAACCAGACAAAACAACCTCAGCTTGTTTGGGTTTTGCTTAATTTACTAATATGGTGACTCTAATTGGATTCCCACTGCCTTCTTTCTTGCATGAAGTATTGCACTTTATTAATATATAACAATATAGCAACTGCATTTGTTTTCCTTAGACGACCCCCAAACATAGGTATAAAAGATTTTAAGTCTCAGTCTGAGTCTTTAAATATTGAGTAGCGTACCGAGTTATGCTTACATATAATTCAAGAAAACACCATTAGCATTCACATAAAATATATATATATACAGGGTCATCTAAAAAGAGGACACTGTAGTTTGAATTGCCTAGATTTATTGAAGTATTTCACTTCTAGGGTTGGTGTCGTGATATCACGACATATCACGACACCAATGGAGCACGGGAGGTTATATTCCTGTGAAAATGTTTTCACTTTGTGATCCCTGTGCATCTGATACAATTTGCAGACATCTACTGAAATATTTCATATCTGCAGTTGCGAGCATTTGTTCAGTGATGCTCTCTACGGCAGCTGTGATTTCTGCCTCGTTCAATTGTTCAACCTAATGTGCATTATTCCTGTACACACCGATAATAACCTTCCAGGTTTCACGTGTTCTGCGACGCCAAATTAATTACTGCAAGTGAAAAACTTCAAAATATACAGGCAATTCAAACTGGAAGGTCTTTTTAAAGACGTTGTATGTATTCAAATTTCCAACGTAAGTGTATATAAAAATGATCTTTCAGTAGAAGCTAGATGTGAGGACACGTTTTATAAGCACAGTTCTGATAAGCGACACACGCTTACAATGCACTGGTGAAGGAACGCAAAGGGCAACGTCTAATACAAGCACACTACGGATCTAAGCACACCTGGCCTTAGAGCCAGCTTCTACTAGAGTGTAACAACAATATTATGCAAACATTTGTATCCCAAAAAATTGTAACTATCATACTTTTGGAAGAAATTATAATGTTAGTTATAGATTGTGTTTGTAGTTGTTGTGTGGGTTTATTACAGGTAGTGTTCTTGAATACAATAAGCAAAGATCTGGTAATACAAGTTTCTCTCCTTGAGTTTGTTTTCCTATTGTATTTAACGCAGTAGTTTTTTTTTTACAAAGTGTAAACGTGCTTATATATAGGGATAATTAAAACTGAAGTGTGACACTGTTGGTCAAAGGTTATATTAAGACTGTGTAATTACCATTAACATATCCGACACACACACACGGAGTCCAGTATTGCAGAGTGGACATGAGAAGTTCACGGCCAGACTATCATAATGTTTTATTTAAATGTATACGTAAAGCTGATTAACATTATTTAGGCAGAGTAGGAACATATTTTGCTCTTTAAATAGTCAAATGTTACGTGATTTTAGTTTATTTGAGTATATTAAATAGTAACTATGTAACAAAAAGGATATTTCAGTCAAACTATAGAGCATATATGTTTGTCAGTAATAATAATGATAGTAATGGGAGGGGAGTGGTAGCGCAGTGGTTTGCACACTGTGCTAAGAACCCAGCGACCTGAGTTTGCTGCCTGACCACCGCGAACATCAATGGTGAGTGATGTGTTTAACAGTCCTGGCCACCATCCCACAGACCAGCATGGTGAAGTTTGGTTTAAACAGGGAAACCTGCATCTAGCAGCAGAAGAGCTACACAGTCGGATCATTGTTAAACACCTATACCAGTGCTACAAATATTACATCTTCCACGTACACACCTTCCACACGTTACATCATGTCGGGAAATTCTTAAACTAAACAAAAGCAGAATGCAAACATCTTGCGTTCTCTTCTCTTTAACACTGTCCAAAGAACGATTTTGGAGAGTAGACATTTTCGAAGGGTGAGTGACTGTTTTGTGGCCGCCTTCGCAAGTGCACGCGTGCGAACACACACACGCACACCCCTGTCTCTCTACACTGCCCCCACCCAAACCCAAAGCCTACACACCTCAACTGCTTGCATGGTGAATGGCCTGCTGGCACAGTGGCTGCTAGCCCTCATCCTGCCATCACAAATGAACTCAGAGGGTTTGGCCTCTCAGGACCCTTGATGCCTCTCCACCTTCCAGGTCCACAGAGACAAACGTTATTTCGAATGTCAATACCAGCCGCATGAATCAGTCTAGAGTTTTACGAGCATTTCTTCACTACAGCGGTGCATTCAGCTCACTGAGCACGTATCGCTCGTAAGAAACATCTTTTTTAAGTTCTTCTGTTGCTCCAAAAACATATTTTCAGTGTTTTTGTTTTTTCAACGCGTTATATTTCTATGCTGGTTAGTTCACATAATTTCAGTTTGACATTTGCTTTCGATTCCTCAATAATTGGGAACTCGTTTTGTTGGTATTTGCTATTCGTCCAAGGTGAGTATAGGGTAACAACGATATAAGATAAAGACCTGCCAATAATCAGTCACCCTTGTACATTTCCTTATGCATTACATAAACAAATACAACAGGGAGACTTCAAGGTCTGCCAATTATTGTTAGCTCACAGGCACTTCCTCATATGGTTCTGGAAACGCCCCCCATTTTTATTGATTGAAAACATTATTTTGTTTATTTTAAATCTTATTTTCTTTAACCATTGCTTTTTTAATTGTGTTGTACTTCTGAAGTTGTTTTCTATTGTTTTCATGTCTGTTTTTGTCAGAGCCTGTTTTCTATACATTGTGCCCCATCAGTGTTAGGTTAATACAAGCAGGTGATGATGTCACTCAGCAATTTACAAACACAATGCTAAGGCTAATGCTGTCCATGAAACCACATAAATGTGAGGTTGTTACTCTATACACAACTGTTGGGTTTTGGACATGCCTTATAGGTTAAATTTCATCGTAAAAGTAAAACTCGTTCATTTTCAAAATGTTACAGAACTTAACAACGAAGATAGCTTTTAAAACCATTAATAATGTGCATGATTTACCTCTGCTAATCGTGAATCTCTATGCATGTGTATTTAAAATCATGTCTTTCTTAACATTATTTACATCTGCTAATTTTTTTCTTCTTTTAGCAACTTCTGTACTGGGTGCATTTATTTATTCCTGTAAATATGTACAATTCAGTAAAATTGTGGCTTTAGTCCGATTGCAAAAATTGTCTTACGGTGAACTTGTGGAGGGTAGAAAATGAGGCATTACAGAGTACGGAGCCATTTACACAAGCATGACTTGAGCTTTCTGCTCGTGACAAGTTTCATGCAAAGCATCGCTTGCCGGTTGCATTTAAACTCCCCCGCGCACCCCCAAAACGAACAACAAAAAAGTACATAAATCTATGAATGTGCTTTTTTAAAATCAACTACAATCAACAATTGCATGCTTGGAAACACTCAAGGCACCATTGCATTTGTGTTACTGACTGTGCGCAATGCTAATCAGACCTTACGGTGCGATCAGTAAAATGTGCATGTCCGCGCCAGGGTCCCCTCGCCAGGCATCTTCACCTTGCAAACTGTTGACTGGTTGTAGGCCGACACAGTGCATGTCTGTCTTTGGTCTGTGCATGATAGTGTTTCCTGTACAGTGACTGTGCAACCTAATGTTTCGTTTCGTCTGAACCCCCCGTTAATTGCATTTTGTTGCGCATACTAAGTCTTCTTGCTCACTTTCCCTTTTATATACTCGCCTGGAAATGTTTGATTTTGTCGATTTGCTACTCTGTGCACGTGACGCATGGTTTTGTTATCTTTGCGAGCCGCATTCGATTTACCCAGTTCATGCGTTGCTGAAGTAACCTTTCAAAATGTATTGGCATGTCAAGTGTTTTCGAAAAAAACTCATGCATTTTGACAAACGTATGAGGTCTACAGGAAACACTATGTGCGGCCACTACATTTCCACCGCGGTGGCAAATAGCGTGTTCCTAAAACGGCTCGTTAATTTGTCTCGCCAATGCTTCATTTTCCTCCCCCCCCCCTCCCATCCCTGCGCCCGCCGCCTTCCCTCTCGGTTGTGCAGAATGAGGGAATTAAAGCAAGCGCGAGAAGTGGAAAGTCCTCAGAAGCACAGCCTGACAACCTAACAGCCCCGCTGGGAGGACGTCACTCCACCATCTCGTGTTAGGCCAGGCCTGGGCTCAACGCTCCCCGTCCGTCCGTCCGTCCGATCCTGAACCCCCGCTCGCGGTCCCCTCCTCGGGTGGGCTCGCGCTGGATCTCTGACTTGCGTTTAGTGAACGTCACGTGCCTTACGTTACGTGAAACGTGCTGGCACAACCGCGCGGAACCTGTGCGACGGTTCCCCGGGGTGCGGCGCGTGGTGTGTGACGACTGCTTCAGAGCCCTTGGCCCCACTCCCCTGACTCCGCCCTGTCCCCCCCCCCGATCGGCTGCCGCTGGTTCGTTTTCCTCGGCGTTCTAAAAAAACCTCGACCTGGCGAAAATGTAGCGGCACGTTTAACTGATTGATCATCCCCGTGACGTCCCTTAAGTGAGGCTTGAGTGGCCATTACGTTACATGGCGTGTGTTAAGTGATCCAGCGCGAACCCACCTTAGCTCTTCATTCACTGTCTTTTTAACTTTTTAACCCTCTCACTGACCCCCGACCCCCTCCCCCTACCATGCACCTATATCCCTGGATGTATGAAATTACACTCGTGCGTGTAGCCACTGGAATGTTGCACAGAGGTAAACTGATGTCTGTTCTAAACTACTGGCTAGAATAAACATGTGTACCATACATATTTAAGAGCTTGATTACTGTGTAAATGTTTTCATAACACTTAACGTCCTGCCATTTCAGTCTCCCATCTCCTTCCTCTTCCATCCTTCTTTTCTCACTCAGTAAAATGTTCCCCTAATTAATGTCCTTTGTCGATACACGAATGCCCTTCCATTTTGTTAGTCTCAAACACTGTGGCTTTTGCATGCAGAACTTGGGCCCTCTAAAACAAAAAAAGTGCATATATACACAACAAGCACACACAAGCGCGCACACACAAGCGCGCACACACGTCATAATTACTCCGGTGTGACAATAAATGGAAACTGCACTGCATGGCACAGGCCAATAACGTGGACATTTACCACCAAAAAGTGTTGTACGTACGATACAAACAAGCTTAAGCAAAAAGTACGTATGATGTGGGGTGTGTGCATTACCATTGATCGGCAGCTCCCGGTCTTCGGTCGGTCAGGTGGATCGAAAGGTGACCCGAAAAAAAACCACATGCTAAGGTGGTCCGCCCTGACAGAAGTTCGGGAGCTACTGCGCCTCCATAAAGTAACTGTGTCCTTCCCATGAAGCAGCCTTGGATCCGTGTCGCTAACGTGTGCCGTCCCTTCACTGCCGTCCAACACTTCGGTAGCTCCTCAAGTAGCATGCAGATAGGATTAGTAGTAGGTTACTGTCCATATTCTGTCCTCGGGTCACATCTTATGAGGTTATAGGCTCGCTCTATACACTTCCTGCACTTTTATAACTGAATAAGCTCTTTGTAGATGAACATGCTTAACACGATGCACACTGGCAATGTGACGAAGGGTGGCACAGACGTTCGGAAAGCAGGAAGACCGAGTTTTGCTCCTTTACAATTTCTCATAGTTGCGGGCATTTGTCAGATAAACAAAGAAGGTTGAATGTAATATGGTTATATGTATATATGGAGTGTATAGAAAGCTTTAAAACAAATTACATGTCCTCGCATGACAAATGCATCTTATAATAATGCATTGTATAAACTTATAGTGCGCATATTTTAAAACAAATTAATATACGGAAGAGAATTTAAGCAATATAATTTAGAAAAGCATGGCTTGATTGAGAAGTTGCCTCTAAAATATAGGAATGCTTTTGGCTGGACACAAACGTAGCATACAATCGTCTTTATTTAATATATAATAGTTTGCCTTCTCGTAGTCAAGCCTGAGAGACGCACATTTATATAAAGTAAAAAAAGAAACTGTCTATTTCGATGTATTGCTCGTTCACAAATGTAACTTATTAATGTCACCTTTCTGCACTGATTTGATTTTCTTTTTACTCTGTGTCATGGCTGCTATTTGCTTTTATGTACAGTACATTGTCTTGAGCAGGACGCCTGGCTCCTGCAATGCACTGAGATAGCCACAAGCTAATAACTGTGCGTGTGTGTCCATTATGTTGATGTACATTATTAATGTGACTAGCCTCGATGTAAACCTTTCGTTTCATTCTCCCGTTTTTACTTTATTACCGCTATATGGTTGTACTGATTATTTATTATTATTTTTTAAAGCTTTGTTGGTTCCGATGCTTGCCTCTTTTTTTACATTTGCTCTCCAGTGCTTGTTCTCGTTTATATATTTTGTATTACTTACGTTAAAACATTTGATTATTAATGTAAATAAAATCTGCATTAAAAACCTAACCATAGTTCTGCAGCAGTTACTGGGTGCGCCATTGAAAATCACAAGTTTGGCGTCGTTGTGCAAACACGATGCACAACGACCACTTTAAGAGAAGATTGTCAAGCTAAATTACCCAACGGACAGTGTTCTTCCAAATGTCGCTGTCATCGTGTAACATAAAGGTGCAGACCTAGCGAGGTATATTGTGCCAGTGAAGGGTAATGAAACGGCTTTGAAAAACATACATGGCATATTGACATCAAATCGAAGGTCATTGGGCTGACAGCATTTCTACATAGAATAATGTCTTTAACCTCCCCTCATTGGTTGCTATTCCTTTGTCCTGCTCAAATTTGGTTGCTCTCCCTGCTCTTGGGTGACACAAATCTTACTACACTGATCGTTTGTGCCCTGTTTAACCCCCTGCGATGGTAGGTTTGTGTGAAGGAGTCCACAACCTGTGATGATTTCGAGCTCTTTACTAAGCCAGGAATGCACAATCTGACAGGTGTAATGTGCTCTCCGCACGCTCCCCTCTTATATTGTTCACCGCTGGTTTTAGGCGCTCCTAACTGGCCCCCCACTCCCAACTAATCCCAATTAAGTTACTTCAACGTGTCTCTAACCCACAGTTTTACTGGTTCAATTTTCCCTGGTTTTCACCTTTTAAATAGGCTGACCAATGGAAGAGTTGTAAATTTACACTGCATACCCAACTCATTTGGCCAGCATGGAAGACTTGATAAATCAACCATCGATAGAGAACATGTGATGGGCTCCATGTCTGAGTGACCATTGAACTGTTCCATGTCTGAGTGACCATCAAACTGCTCCATGTCTGAGTGACCATTGAACTCAATGCACCGTTTGCATCTTCAAAGATGTAATCAAATCTCACAGTGAGGTAAAAAGCAGTCTAATGTAAATTTGTTTAATATAATAGTTCTTGTGATTATGAAAATCTCGTTAGTGCAGTGTTCGTGCAATTAACTCTTCTCATCATCAGCCATGATCAATCCACTGCTAGCTAAATTCTTTCCCAATTCACCTCAATCTTTCGCCGTCCAACGATGCAACAATCCTCCACCCAGCGGCTGCACACAAGCCGCATCATTGCTCCATCTCTGGTGGATGTCCTCTTGGGCGCTCGCTCTCCTTTGGCTGCCAATGGCTATTATTCCTGGGAGTGACATGTTCTGCCCAAACCCGTGGTTAATGGTTCATGTTTTTTCCATTTATAGTTTTGCCCTTTGTTTTTCCAATCCAATTTCTGTAACACATTGCAGTGTCACGGTTAATAAGTTGATGAATACCTTTTGAAACCAGTTACCTGAGTTAAATTCCGGCCACGACTAACAGTGCTGAGTGATACGTAAACCAGTCACGCACATCGCCGGCCCACTACGATCACCCCCGCAGTGCAATATGGTCAACCAACCCCTGTGAGGACTTTATCCGATAGTGGCTCAAACGAGGGTTGAATATTAGTGCCAGCTTAATCCTGTACACTGTGGACAGCATCGCGGGAGCGGGCAAAGCCTATCCCGCAGTATACCGGGGTTTTCCCCGGGATAGGGGTATACCAATGATGGGACACTCGAACATCACAGGGCACTGGGGAAAATTTAATCAGGCCTCGAATCGAACCCATGATCTTGCTGTGAGGCAGCAGCACGCTACTCACTGTGGCACCCTGCCGCACATGGCTGATAAGTTAATGGTCAGAACTGATGTGGTCACCATAATACTCTACAATCATGATCACGATTCAATTGCAAAGGCTACTAGCGATGAACGCCACCTCCTTCATGGACGTCAACCCCCGGCCCAACGACTGAAGTCAAGAAGAAGCTTCCTCAGCCATGTGCAGCCCCTAACAACATCCATCCATCCATCCATTTTCAGAAACCGCTTAATCCAATACAGGGTCGCGGTGAGCCGGAGCCTATCACGGCAAACACAGGGCACAAGGCAGGGGAACACCAAGGATGGGACGCCAGTCCATCGCAAGGCGCCTG
>JAZEWU010000032.1:1196836-1221699 GCA_036362915.1 Geotria australis | reverse complement strand
GATACCTACCACCCAATCAACTTCAACTACAGAATCACCAACAACTACCTCGACTACCACAGAAACACCCACAACACAATCGACAACTACCACACCACAGACAACCACTCAAACCACAACACGGGAACCTACCACCCAATCAACTTCTCAATCATCCACAACTAGCCCGACTACCACAGAAACAACTACTTCCGAATCGACACCTACATCACCGCAGACAACCACTCCAACCGCAATAACAGATGCTATCATACAATCAACTTCTACTTTACAATCGCCCACAACTACCCTAACTACCACAGAAAGAACCACTACACAATCGACAACTAAGACAAAGACAACCACTCCAACCACAACACAGGAAACTACCACCCTATCAACTGCACAATCAACCACAACTATCCCAACTACCACAGAAACAACCACTGCACAATCGACAACGACCACAGGACAGACAACCACACCAACCACAACACAGGAAACTACCACCCTATCAACTTCACAAGCAACCACAACTACCCCAACTACCACAGAAACAACCACTGCACAATCGACAACGACCACAGTGCAGACTACCACACCAACAACAACATCTCCAACCACATCTTCAACCACAACAAGTCTCACCACAACAACATCTCCAACCATATCTCCTACAACAACAATTCCAACCACAACATCTCTAACCACAACAACATCTTCAACCACAACATCTCCAACCACAACATCTCCAACCACAACAATTTCAACCACAACATCTTCAACCACAACCTCTTCAACCACAACATCTCCAACCACAACAATTTCAACCACAACATCTTCAACCACAGCCTCTTTAACCACAACATCATCTCCAACCACAACAATTCAAACCACAACAACATCTCAAACCACAACATCCTCAACCACCATTCCAACCACAACAATTTCAACGACAACAACGTCTCCAACCACAACAACATCGCCATCTACAACATTTCCAGGTTGGTTACGTTGCAACGGTGAAAATAATCCGGCCAAGGTCTGTCAGAGGCAACGACCCATATCTGACGTAAATCCGAAATCGGTGTTAAGAAGTTGATTTAAAATTTCGAAATCCACCTTTGCTTCAAGCACATTCTCAAATGTAATCAGTTGAGCGTGCAACGTACATTACTAATTGTGTACAATTAATTTTGTTGCACAAGAACATTAATTTATACAATTATCTAATATATGTAACTAACCCTCTCGATGTGCTGTATCCAAGCTAATGTCACGATATGATTCCGATGATACATTTGGGAACTATCTTGGTGATACAATATGCATAGAGTATGAAGTGCTTTTGCTCAATAATATATTGTGTTATAGTGCAATAATATTCAATACGGCACGATAAAAATATGTTTCCATTACCTATAATGTAAGTTTTGTTTTACATACTACTTTGCAGTACCAGGTTTACCAAGAAATCTAACTGTTGCCAATGGACGAGTGACAAACACATCTCTGGTCGTCGTCTGGCTGAGCGCTCTTGGAAATGTTGAACGATACACGGCAGTGATCTCTCCCGGAGATTCACTTTCCATTTCTGTCAGTCCTAATGACTCACTGAGTGCCCAGTTTGCTGGGTTGAGCCCCGGTGCTCTGTACGTGATCACTGTGAAAGCCGTTGGAAAAGGAAATCTCTCCAGTGAAGGAGTATCTGTGTCTGCGTGGACAGGTATTTGCACACCTGCTACAATGTAAGCCATGCTTGCTGATTTGAGGGACATTTATTAGATGTCAACATTGCTGTAATGTGTTGATGACTAAATGTTGATATGCGTTGTGCACTATGTGTGGGTTTCTAAGAGGTAGGAATTTCTATATAGACATACCTGTACAGTATCCTGTATCTCAGGAATCCCACTTCCAGAGCTTGCAAGTTCACTGGGTATTTTCTGCTGTAGTAATGAACATCTATGTATCAATCTACTTAATTAATTTCTCATGGGAGAATTGTCCGCCTATAATGCGATTTATGTTAACGCGGTGATTTTCAGGAATGCATTTACCGCTTTACTGTTTAAATTCTCTGTACATAGTTAACGCCACGGTGTACTGTTTTGTATATTTCAGTTCCAGGCAATGCAAGAAATTTGAGCTTCACCAGTCGAGGGGTGACCAACAACTCCTTGCAAATTGTCTGGGTGGGCGCACAGGGAGTGGTGGAACAATACTCGGTGTCCATCTCTCCACCAGATGTGTCCCCCCTTTCGATCAGGTTTAATGAGTCACTCATTGCCAAGTTTAGTCCTTTGAAAGCCGGTATCACCTATGTCATCAAAGTGATAACTAATGGTAGAGGAAATATGAGCAATGATGGAGTATCTGTGACGCAAAGAACAGGTAACTTATCTCTGCAGCATTTGAGTAGTTTGCCTTTTTTTTCATAATGTGTATGTGACAGTCAAATACACATAATGCATTTGCAGCTGTACTGTACTGCAGAAAAACAATGATCTGTGGTGATATGGGAGGCCATGTTGCAGATCCTGTAATCCGTGGCGCACCGCAGAGGTTCAACCAAATAATTAGTTACATGTTCTACTGAACCAGCAAAGGATGCCACGGATAATGGGACGAAAGAGTCACGCGATTTCATTAATTCGCAAAGCGCGGCATATGCCTGGCGCCTAAATGATTTGTGAGTTTGGCGAAAATCTACCATGTTGGTATAAAAGCATTTTGGATTGTTAAGTCTAAAAATGCAGAAAAATGTCAACACAGCTCGTCTTTGCTGATGAAAACAAAAATATAAACATTTATAAATAAATAAATAAACTCCCCCTCCGTTTTCTGTAGCCCCACATTCTCTCCAATCATTTCTCTGGATAGCAATTGGAGGTCATGCAAAACGTTTTAAATCCGACGCGGTGTGCTGCGGAATTACAGGAGTCACGAACCACCAATAACCCGCAAACTACAGGGATTTGTAGATTATTGGACTGTGGATCATTGGTCTTCTGCTATACTTGTTGATTATTTACACCAACATTCCCTTTAGTCCACACATTGCTGTGGATTAGGATATTTTTTTTTACGTTTCGCCTCCCACATTGGAGGCATCATCAGAAACGTCTGATGGAAAGAACAGCTATGGAAAGCAATTCTCATACATCGAGCTGTGAAAATCTACATCAGTACATAGGACTTTAAAAATGTCATATTGTTGTAATGGTTGTCATTAACATTTAGCGTGTCCTGGTATCGTTAAAATAATAAAACATTACAGTAATGAATATATGATGTTATATATAAGTTAGTTATCTAATTTATCTCAAGTAGAATTCTTATTATCTACAAACCCGATTACCCGCGACTCCTATTATCCACGAGCTGTCGGATCTGTGTAAACGTATTATCAACGGCTCTATATTTTCTTATTCGCATGTTTTCCCCATGTAGAAGTGGAGTAAATTTGCGGATAATAGGATAAATTAAATCACCCCCCCCCCCAACATCACTAAGGATAAGATGAATTCTGTACTATGCAGTTCATATGTTAGACATCCAGTGTGAGCTGACGTCTCGTTTAAAGCATATATATATATATAAATGCATTAATTTCCCTTTTGGGCGTCCTCTTAATTTTGCTTCAAATTTTTCACATAATAGATGCTGACGAATGCAGCGATGGGACGAACAAATGCACTCAGGTGTGCACAGAGCTCAACCTATTTGAGAACAGCCAGGGCTACAACTGTAGCTGCTTGGATGGCTTCAAGTTGCAGCAAGATGGAATAAGTTGTCAGCGTGAGTTAATAGTACTTAATTTATACTGCACATACCATCACAAGGTTTTCTGATTGAGGCGTGCATTTTCTGGTATTATTGGTGCCCTTTCTCACACTGTCCTTACCTATTTTTACAGTATGTATTCATTTTGGCGTTAATGTCGTGAAGGATGTGTACACTGTATTGTATTTAAAATATAATTTTAGTTCACACTTCACATTTTATTGCGTTGAATTGCTGTAGGATTGTGTTGCCTATAACTTGCAAATCATACAAAATGTGTTAAATGCCAAAACAAATAAAAATGTTGCTTGTAAAACACTTTATAATTGTGCATGCCTTACTGCAAGGTAGAAGCGTTCACGTCGCGATCCCTGTCAGGTAGTACTTGGTATTGCCTGCGAATTCTACCAAACACTTCGAAGCCAAGCTGAAAGACGACGATGTCCAGAAGCTAGCCATCGTGCTTCGAAGAATCGCAAAGAAGAAGACTGCACTGTGTTGCATTCACACGTGACTGGGTGTGTTTTGTAATGCACTTTAATTCTTAGTTGAATTGTGAAATATTACACTGAAATAACGGTATGGAAGTGAACATATTGTATATTTTATTTTGTTTTGCAGCTGTTGTAACCTGCGTACTCACCTGTACCAATGGACAGTGCTATATTGATCCGAACACAAAAAGGCCAACCTGCTCCTGTAACACTGGTTTCACCCTGGATAAAAGTCTGAAAAACTGCATAGGTAAAGATGGACTTGCCAGCACACTCAACATAATATTGTATGATCATTCCACTGTATTGCTATATTTTCTCCTGCCCTGGTATCCTTTCGTACAGAATCTATCAGTAATGTATTCATTCAAAACACTTATGAACCTTGCATCATATTAAAATGTAATATTTATTCCTTGCAAATTGTCACATATATGCTTCAAGACCTGCTGCTAGGCTGTTAGTTACTAGCTCTGTAATAACTACGATGATACATTGCGAATACCTTGTTTAAACTCAGTTGTCTGATAATCACATGTGATGCTGTTGAACGATACAGATTTAAATGAATGTGAACAGCTGCCTAAACCGTGTGAGCAAGAATGCTATAACACAGTCGGAAGTTACAAGTGTGCCTGCTCTCCTGGGTTCACACAAGATTCCACTGTGCTTCAAAGATGCATAGGTACGTGAAGGTCCATCCATATAATCAGAAACTGCTTAATCCTGTACAACGTCGCGGTGAGCCGGAGCCTATCCCGACAGACACAGGGCGCAAGGCAGGGCTTTACCCAGCATGGTACGCCAGTCAATCACAGGGCACCGGGGGTAAATTAGTCAGCAGGCCAATTAACGTATGCAGTAGCATGTCTTTGTAATGTGGGAGGAAATCGGAGTGTCCGGCGAAAACCCACGCGAACATGGGGAGAACATGCAAGCTCCACACAGAAAAGCCCCCGAGCCGGGATTCGAACCCGGGTCCTTCTTGCTGTGAGGCGGCAGCGCTACTCACTGCGCCACCATGCTGCCCACGTGAAGATAATAATCTACAAAAAGATCTCCCAGATCTACAGCACTTTCTTAATTTGTTGCCGATTTTAATTATTCACACCATTCTGGTTCCATGTTTTATTAACTATACTTAATTAATGCGGTTTCGGTTGAAAGGAATCATTTGGACTGAAACATTGCACTGTATATAATACACGTGTACCATTGCCATTTATATTAAAAAAATATGTTACATACTTAGGGCGGCACGGTGGCGTAGTGGGTAGCACTTCCGCCTCACAGCAAGAAGGTCCCGGGTTCGAATCTCGGCTCGGGGTGCCTTTCTGTGTGGAGTTTGCATGTTCTCCCCGTGTCCGCGTGGGTTTTCGCCGGGCACTCCGGTTTCCTCCCACCGTCCAAAGACATGCTGCCAGGTTAATTGGCGTACTGACTCAATTTCCCCAGGCGCCCTGCAATGGACTGGCGTCCCATTCTTGGTGTCCCCCTGCCTTGCGCCCTGTGTCTGCCGGGATAGGCTCCGGCTCACCACGACCCTGTATAGGATTAAGCGGTTTCTGAAAATGGATGGATGGATGGATGTTACATACTTGTTACGCCTTAATGCTGGGTGGTGGTGGTAGCTTTATATGCCTGTAATCCATCAACGTGGAGGCATGGGTTGGTGGATCACACAAATCTTGTGAAACTCCCTTCCCGTGAGCATCAAGGTGCTATAACCTGGCTGACCAGGAAAAGGAAGTACGGAATGTGGACTGATTTTCATCCGTATTCATCTCTACGCGGAAAAAGTATTGCCCTCACGTGCACATGGGTTTTGTTCAGGTGCTCCCGTTTCCTCCCACTTGTATGAACACTTAATAAATAGCTGAAAACATAAAAAAAAACAATGCAAGACCGTCCCAAAAAAGAGTCCTAAAACTCAGTGTGGCTTTCGTGGCTAAATAGGTCAATTATGATTATAATGTACTTACTGCTGCTCAAATGCTTTACTACTTTTTTCCTCCACAGATATTAATGAGTGCCAGAGTAATCCTTGCAGAAATTCTGGGACCTGTATAAACATGGTAAATCAATTTGCCTGCCAGTGTCCCAGTGCGTGGACTGGTGTCTACTGTGATCAAGGTGAGTGGAACATTTTAATTCCATTAATGTTTGTGGGATAAATCGCTCCCAACTAGTTCTTCTTCTTCTTTGCGATTCTTCAAAGCACGATGGGCAGCTTCTGGACATCATTGTCTTTCAGCTTGGCTTTGAAGTGTTTGGTAGAATTCGCAGGCAACACCAAGTATTACCTGACAGGGGTCGCGACGTGAACGCTTCTACCTTGACCCCCCCCCCAACTAGTTAATGTAGCTTATATACTCATAATGAACATAACAAACCTATAGAGGCAACAATATAATCAGTGACATAACTGCAACGTTTTATATTTGACGTTAACAATTTTGTGGCAGAGTATGCCACAAAATATTGATTCCATATATTGATACCATATAACACTGTGCAGCAGAAATTTCGTAGTCGAAATGTTTTTTGTCACAAATGCTAACCATACGTTTTACATACATGGTCCTTCGTGTGTGTTTTTCAGACGTCAATGAATGCATCTCGAGACCGTGTGCCCATGGAAGCTCGTGTTTGAACACATTGGGCTCCTTCAATTGCAGCTGTGCCCCTGGTTGGACTGGGGCCCTCTGTACACAGGGTAAGCTGTTACATATCTATTTGCCATCTTTGATAAATTACTCACAAATCACTTAATATAATTCATTTATTATCTGCACCCACTTAATCGGTGAGCCGGAGCCTATCCCAGCAGACACAGTGCAGAAGGCATGGCTATATCCAGGATATGGCTCCAGTCCATTGCACGCTACCGGGGACAGTTTCGTCAGGCCAATTAACCTCGGCAGCATATCTTTGGACTATGAGAGGAAACCGGAGTACCTGACCAAAACCCAGGCGGACACGGAGAGCACATGCAAACTCCACAAACGCACCCGAGACGGGAATCGAACCCAGGTCCTGCCTGCTGCGAGGCGGCAGCGCTGTTCACTGCACCATCATTCATTCATTCATTTTCAGAAACCGCCCAATCCTGTACAGGGTCGCGGCGAGCCGGAGCCCATCCCGGCAGACACAGGGCGCAAGGCATGGCTTATACCAAGGACGGGACGCCAGTCCATCACAGGGCACCGGGGGCAATTTAGTCCGCAGGCCAATTAACCTATGCATGTTTTTGGACTGTGGGAGGAAACCGGAGCGCCCGGCGAAAACCCACGCGGACACGGGGAGAACATGCAAACTCCACACAGAAAGGCACCCCGAGCCGAGATTCGAACCCGGGACCTTCTTGCTGTGAGGCGGAAGCGCTACCCACTACGCCACCGTGCCGCCCACTGCACCATCATGTGCCCCCAAAATACTTAATTGGGAATAACCAGACAGAACTTCGGCCCCTACTGGTGGATGAATGTCCACATGCAGGCCAGTGCTGCGTATACCTAGTGTCACACAAGGACAGCTGCCACTGGGGAGTCCCGTTATCTGGATTGCAGCAGGGCATCGGAATGGTTGAGGCGAGATACTGTGTAGAGCACTTGACTTGACAAGGCATTTTATTGCCACACCAATGGAAACAATATATTCAAAAACACACGAACATTAACGAAGTTGCTATTTTTGTGTACACAAGTTTCCTGTTACAAAAACACTTTCCGCCCCATGGAAAACGTAGATGTAACACGAATGGCTGCACATTGATGCTGATGTTTTAAAAAAACGCCAGCGTTTTAACGCCTAAAAACCTCAGAAATAAAACATACATTCTATAATTTCACACTGTGCCTGCCTTGTTTTCTGTTAGCATGCATAAAAGGAGAGTTAATACGAATCACTTTTGTGCGTCATAATTATGTTTGCAGTACACAATGTGCTCCTGTACCGTGGTAGACATTGCGAGTTGTGTATACATGCTGCCCTTGTTTTCCTCAGCGGTGGATGAATGTGCGTCCAACCCATGCATCAACGGCATCTGTTTGGACCAGGTTAATGCCTTCTTCTGTAATTGTCAGGAGGGGTGGACGGGCGTCACCTGCAAAACGAGTAAGTGCTGATCACACTTCCTTTCACTCGAATTCGATTCGATTCTTCGAAGCGTGATGGTTATATGACAGTTTCCCATTGCAACAAGTTATTCTTTAGCTGCAGACAGCCCTTCAACATTTAGAGATCTAATAGTCAGTGATGGCCTTAAAGGCGGCGGGCATTGGCCTCTCTTCTTGCTCCAGACTGAGGGGCTTCTGGCATCTCTTGAGCTTCTGGACATCGTTGTCTTTCAGCTCGGCTTCGAAGTGTTTGGTAGAATTTGCAGGTAATACCAAGTATTACCTGACAGGGATCGCGACGTGAACGCTTCTACCTTGATCCCCTTCCCTTCACTGAAAACACTGCAGCTGGAACTCGTTTCAGCTCCTCTCCCGAGAACACGGAGCTAGAAAGCAGCCCCTCCCCCAATAATACGTGCCTGAAGCCCAGTGCGTTTGCTTAATGTATAACCTCCCAAATATCGCTAAGGGGTGTGCTCAGGCAAATGCCCTCCTCCACTCAACGCAACGCCACCCAGGAGAAATAGGTTACTTCTACCATTTACAATTGATTGTATTGCATGTTCTCCACGTGCCCGCGTGGGTTTTCGCCGAGCATTCCGGTTTCCTCCCACAGTCCAAAGACATGCTGCCAGGTTAATTGGCCTACTGAGTAAATTTCCCCAGGTGCCCTGCGATGGACTGGCGTCCTATCGCTTGGTATACTCCTGGCTTGCGCCCTGTGTCTGACGGGATAGGCTCCGGTTCACCGCGAACCTGTACATGATTAAGCGGTTTCTGAAAATGGATGGATGGAAGAAATGTCGTCTCCCGCCCAACTACCCCGCTCTATCCCCCAAACTCCTCCGCCCCCGATGTTCCCCCGCAACCCCCGCTATTCCCGCCAACCCTCGTTCCTCCCCCCCCTACCGCTCTTCCCCCCCATGCCCGTTCTCCCCCCACACCTGCTGTTCCCCCCAACCACCCGCTTGTTCCCCCCACCCCCACTCTTCCCCTTTCTCTCCATGCCCCCTACCGCACGCGGGCGAAAAGCCCTTTATACAAAACACCATCTAGTTGACGCACATAATAACAGAATTAAAGATAGGATTTTTTTTTTGTTCTTTACTGAACTGTATTAAAAACAAAAAAAATTGTGATGTAATATTTCATCCCAAAGATTGCATCCGTGCCATGTTATTGCATGTAAAGAAATGGGAAACTGTCATATAACCATCACGCTTCGAAGAATCGAAAATAAGATTGCATGAAGCCGCTGATCCATCGCATTACCGCATGGTGGTGGTGTTGTTTTGTTATTGTTCAACACTATAGACTACATGTTTTTATTTCAACACACATCCGCGCCTTGTAGAACTTTCTCGCTTTAGAAACGAAAAGTGTTTGAGCGGTTTATACGGGGGGGTGAATACAGTAGTGTGTTTTGGTGCATTTGTGTTCAGATAATGAAAGGTTCGAATCGAATCGAATTCGAATGAAAGGTGACTCAAGTAATACATTGAAGCACTACACAGCGTGCTTTATATAACTTACTAAATTACATTGTTCCTTTAGAGAAGTTTAGACCGTGCAGCAGTATTTTAGATGTATAAACAAAACCTGACAGAGAGAAGACCACGTCTAAACATATATTTGAGCTAATATTGTGTTTGTGCGTAACAGTAATATCAAAATAATAGTTTGATGTGAAATGCAGTTGAAAAGTGTATTAACCTTGTGTATAACCGCTGTGTTGTGATATTCTGTAGACATTGATGACTGCGTGGGTGCGCAGTGTCAAAATGGGGCCACCTGCGTTGACGGTGTGAAGGCATATTCCTGTTCCTGTGTGCTGGGATTCACAGGACAATACTGCCAATACAGTAAGGCTCATTTCCCATATTCCTTTATATTAAGTACCGCGACCCTGTACAGGATTAAGCGGTTTCTGAAAATGGATGGATGGATTTATATTAAGTCAAATGTCTGCGTTTCCAACTTAGACGAGCATGAGGCAGTGCTTGCATCACATTACCGCATCGCGTTTTGCCATTACGCTGTACAACTGTATTTTTCATTTGTACGTTGTGTTGTTACACACAATGTCTGACGTTTTATTCAGTTCTCTCGTAAGCTTCCAGCTTGTGGAGCATAACGTCAGACATCGTGCCTTGGTGAAAAACATTCGGCACAACCAGAAAACACCCCAGAAATGTCACTTATCTCTATCGGCTTCCCTGAGCCAGTACTACTAGAATTTCCACATTCGTGTAAAAGAGGTTTCTCCGCCGGGTTACTAGGCTCACTCTCTGTGACAGGGTGAGGAGCACAGCACTCCGGGAGAGCCTCGAAGTAGAGTCGCTGCTCCTTTGGATTGAAAGGAACCAGTTGAGGTGGTTCGGGCATCTGTTAAGGATGCCCCCTGGGAGGCTCCTCGGGAAATATACCAGGCACGGCCCACTGGGCGGAGACCTAGAAGCCGACGCAGGACACGCTGGAGGATTATATCTCTCCGCTGGCCTGAGAACGCCTGGGAATCCCTAAGGAAGAGCTAGAATCTGTTGCTGAGGAAAGGGATGTCTGGTCCACCCTCCTTGGACTGCTGCCACCGCGACCCTTACCAGGAACAATCGGTTTAGAAAATAGAAAGATGTAAATAAGGCCAGTTTTAGGTTGACCACTTTACTTTTGTCTGTCGTGATGGAGGGATGTCCGAATCGATCCCTAATGGAGACGATACCTCTGCAGGTTCCACCCAGTGGGTTAGCTTATTGATGGAAAAACACTACTGTGTATAGCCATGCCTGTGGAATACTAATCCACAGGCATGGGTATGATCTCCATTTACATTTAATACTGATATAAACACATTTGAAAATGCTTTTCATCCGATTTGTATATTTAACATACATGTGGGTTATTTGAAACTTGGCCATAATTGTCATACTACAGCGTACTATGTGTATCATTATTTTTATATTTGTATTATTTAATTTGGAATTAAATCGGCAAGGGTGTGCATTTGAGTGGATCCCACACTCATTTTCATGATTATGTCAATAACCCTTTTTTTTTTTTACATATTAGGACCTTTTTTATATGGTAGGAGGGAAAAGCAACAGTAGCCAGTAGACGCGGTCCGGATTTCAGGCACATTTGTCGGTGATGTGATTCTATACGGACAAGTTACAAAAAATGTGCCTTTTAAATGTTGTACTGTTATTATGTAATTTACACGAATGGTCTTTGTGATTTCTCCAAAGACATCGATGACTGCATTAGAAACGAATGTCAGCACAATAGCTCCTGTGTGGATGGTATCAATAGATACTCGTGTATCTGTCCGGCTGGATGGACTGGTAGTCGGTGTGAAAATGGTAAGTACACATATACATGCTTCTTAGAACGTTTCCACATCGCCCTTTTAGCTTTTAAGCCATATACGATACCGTACAGATAGTTTGGAGTGCTGGTTCAGTGGTTAGTGCGCTGCTCTATTAACCCAGTGAACTGAGTTTGATTACTGGCCACAACTTACATTATCGACTACTGATGTGTGAACCAGCGCTCTGCCTCAGGTTCACCAGTTTGCTAAAACCTGCATGTTGAAATATAGTAAAAATTCCCCCCATTATCGACACGTGCTAAGGCCTTCATCCAGTCATGGATTTACAAAAGGCTGTACCTTTCTTAAATTTGTATGCATGTCTACCCTTATTTATCTATGTATAATATCCTCTGCAGGGGCTAACTAGAGCTATTTCTGGTTGAGGTTCTTCTGCCAACAGTAATCATAAACAAGCATCCACAAAGCTGCACTTGTGACGTTTGACCGATGCTTGTTGTTTCTCATGCCAAGAAGGAAATGAAATCTTGATGGCTTTAAGATTGCTGACCTTCATAAAAATAAGTCTCAAATGTATATCAAAGGATGCAATCTGAGCTCAGTAACTGTGTGTGCAAGTAGTTAACTGTGGCCGTGTGCACGTTTGTGTTTTTTTCAGATGTTAATGAGTGCCAAGTGGGGCCTTTTCCCTGCCACGCAACACTTGGCAACTGTACAAACACACTCGGTTCATATGTCTGCACGTGCAAGCCTGGCTATGAGGGAGATGGGATTCAGTGCTTCGGTATGCAAACTCTGCTTTTGAGAATAATAAAACACGTGATAATTCACCCCCCATCCCCACTGACCCCAGAATGCTTTATTGTAAGAATCTGTCTTTAAGAGTGTAATTGATTTCTTTAACAGAGAAGAGACTCTTTGATTACGGGACCAGCGTGAAGGACCAATCTCCGTATATTAGTGCCACAGACTACGTGTCTCAGGTGTTCACACCGCCATACGGATTTCCTTTTGGAGCCAATTTCTACTCACAGTTGTATGTAAGTAATTCCAGATAATGGTGTTGCAAGATATGGTACAATGATGTATATGTCGAAGCCTCAACATGGAAAATAATTGTTAAGACATTAATTATTGCTGAAGCAGTCATATTGAGTGACATGTGTTACAGTTTTAAAAATAATTATTTGATACTTTATTGCTCCAGCATTGAGAACATGATTATGAATACTTGCATACGTAAAACGTTTGTCAACATTTCTTGTGAAAAGAAGCTGCAAAACTAATAATAATATGTAAAGAGATGGCGCTGACAAATTTGTACCTAGGCTTTGTGTATCAGGCTGCCCCACGAACGTTTTAAACTCTATCGGTGCAAAAACGCTGCTGCTATAGTATGATCTAACAATACAATTGCAATGTGACTGCCATACATTTTAATACAATGTTAGAATGTAATTGCATCTGAATGGAAATTAATAACATAGCTGTAGCTCAGTGTTCAAAACTAAAATATCATTCATAATGGATTTGTTGGTTAGGCCGCTTAAAGATCTGGCTAATTCGTGCCAATAAACCCCCCACTACCTGACATAGCCAACCTACTGAAATTGCCACGTGCAGAAGCATTTATCGCGCTAGTTATTGTTTCAGCTCACCGTTGAGTTAAACACCTATTCTCACAAACAAAATGTAGTGGTTAGGTACGAGACATTTCTATTGAAAAATCCAGGCGGTCAGGGTATATCTAATTGCTCAAGTTGGTAGTGAGGATTATTTTTTCATTCATGTGACAATTTAATTACTTTGGCCATGTCTTTAATATTACGTCAAATGTATTCAGATCATTTTAAGAATTTTTAACGGAGGTTGCCTAATTTGTGCAAGTCATTCTGTTGCAATATCTGACCAACTGCTCAGCTATTTGTTTTTAAAAAATATTTTAACTGAGCAAATGTGATACTCGTGTATTTGTTTTGTCATTTAACATGCATAGATATATTAATTGATGCACATTTGTGCCTGTGATATGCAGTTTACAGACAACGGCTTAATTGTGTTCAAAGTCACCGAAGACCAATCACAGTTTGCGTATCCCAATCCATATCCTTTTCCAAATTCATATTGGTACAATACTCCCATGATTGCGGTTTTCTGGGACGATTGTGACTTCTCACTTGGCATTGGAAAGATATTTTACCAGGTATGTACCGTTTACTGTGCACTGAAGAGTGTAAAATTTCTTGTTACGTTTGGTACCTTTTAATCCAATTGCTCTTGTTGTCAGCTCTTTTGTAACATCCCACTGCTGGAAAAGCTCTCTCCGATTTTCTTCAATTCCTTCCTTTCCTTAATTCCTGTTCACTGGTGAGCATACAAACTCATTTGCTGTCTTCCTTTGCTTCTATGGCTTTCTCTTCAGTATCTACTCTGTAGTTCATTTTGTCTAGCTCTCAGCAGATGTTATCATGATGCCTCCCGCCGATTTCCTCTTGATTTATTATGCAATAACTGTATCCGTTGATACCCTTACATTAGCACTCTATAGTATTTCAAACTTCGCAATGTCTTTATTTTGGCTTCGTCTCGCCATATCGAACAATATCATTCCATCTTACAGGAGTTTGATTTCACCGTCAACAACTCGAATGCACATGCATTGGATCTCCGTACCAAAGTGCAGCAACAGATCCGAACCAACTTCAGCAATGTGGTGGATGTACAAAACTATGCACCCATCTGGATGTTAAAGATCACCTGGGAGGGAGCCCCAGCTGTGCCAGCAAGCTACAACCGGAATTATGTAAGGATCTCTCAATGATTTCATATCCTTTTCGTTGCAAGATTGATGTCATTGTCACATGACAACATGTTAGATGTTTTAATGGTTGAGGTTCTTCTGAAATGTCTGTGTGTCACTACGGATTAAATATATAAAATAAATATCTCTAATAACATTTGGTATTGGGCGCCACGGCGGCGGAATGAGTAGTGCTGCCGCCTCACAGCAAGAACCCCGGGTTCGAATCCCGGCTCGGGTGCCTTTCTGTGTGGAGTTTGCATGTTCTCCCTGTGTCCGCGTGGGTTTTTGCCGGGCACTCCGGTTTCCTCCCACAATCCAAAGACATGCTGCTGTATAGGTTAATTGGCCTGTGGACTGAATTGCCCCTGGTGCCCTGTGATGGATTGGCGTCCTATCATGGGTGTGGCCCTGCCTTAATAATCATAATATAATAATAATAATAGCATTTATATAGCGCCTTTCACCCGAGGGTCACAAAGCGCTGCACAAAGCTGCAGAGAGAACGACATGTCAACAACGACAAAGCACGGAGAATCAGCAATATTTTTTTTTTTCTCCGAGCTGTGGATATGCTCCGGCTCACCGTGACTCTTGTGCAGCGCTTTGTGACCCTCGGGTGAAAGGCGCTCTATAAAATGCCATTAATTATATATATTCTGCCTACAACTTAGTGCATGTTTTTGCCATAGAATAAGCTATAATTGCCTGTTTCAGAAATAGATATACTGTTGTTACTGACTTGGAAGCAGGAATAAGTACAATTACAGCAGTATATAATTAAGTTTGCCATGGTAGAGTTTTACCTTGTAATATCACTGGGCTCCCACATGGTTGAGATACGGGAAATTAAGAAATGAACAGGGACAGCAAGGCATTTGAATTTAACATAGTGCTATGAACAAGGGCTATTGCCCAAAACGTCACCTATTGTTATTAGCTTTGAAGGCCACAGTGTCCTTGACGAATGTGTTGAGTATATTGTTGTCTAAAGTTTGGGCTTTAGCGCATAGGCTTTTCACTGGATGTACGGAAATTGACGTGAAAGAAATGTATGTATAACGCTATCTTTGTCTGCCAAGTGGGTCATGGGGATTATTTGTCTATATTTCACCACGCTCTTCAATCAGGACCTTGCAGAAAAAATGCTTACTTAAACCTCAGGGAGTTTTTATTAACTTTTTACAGGTGTCCTAAATATGACATGCTTGTGTCATTGTATTTTTATCCTGAATAAAAATAAAAATAAATGTTAGACAATTGGACTGCTGTCACCGCGACCCTCACCAGGACAAGCGGTTTAGAAAATGGATGGATGGATGGTAGACAATTATAGCCATTGTACTCATGTAGGTTTTCACGGCTCGATGTATGAAAATTCCATAGCTGTTCTTTCGGCAATCCCGAAAGAACAGCAATGGAAATCAATTGTCAAAATAATGGCCAACTATGGGAAAGCAGATTTAAAACACAAGTCCTTACTCAATCCCACATTTACGATAAGCATATTGAATAGCAAATTACGTCTCTGATGTATTTTTGAGTTTTGCTGCATGTTGTTTGACATCATATCTGATTGATATCCATTCTGCATGCATTTACTTTTCAGACAAATACCTTCCAGGCCATCCTGAGCACAGATGGAATATTTTCATTCTGCCTAACAGTTTATAAGGATGGAGGCATGCAATGGAGAACTTCAGTTAGGGATTCTAACAATGCCATCATTGGCTTTATGAGGTAGGTACAAACATAATATGTTTCAGACGAGTTTTAGCGTGTAAGAATTGCTTTAAAATAGTATTGTACAATATGCCTACAGGGTGATCCATTTTCGATACTCCATTGATTTATGATGACTTTGAAGTTATTCACATCAGGTGATCGAGGTAGAAGCGTGATCAAGGTAGAAGCGTTCACGTCGCGATCCCTGTCAGGTAATTCTTGGTATTGCCTGCGAATTCTACCAAACACTTCGAGGCCGAGCTGAAAGACAACGATGTCCAGAGGCTGACCATCGTGCTTCGAAGAATCGCAAAGAAGAAGATCGAATATTGAAAAAACGATGGCCCTATATCTTAGTGTTAACCTTGTGTTACTTTCATACACTATTTCTTTTAGATGTGAGCATGCCTATGGCAAGCGTTTTCTGTAGATTTCAAAGTAAGAATTGAATTGTGCACTCTACATTGGAAAATAAGAATGCGTACTCTTTATATATGGATAGATAGATGTGTATTATTACAGCAGAAAATACCCAGTGAGCTTGCAAACGAAAGTAGTGTTAAAGAAAACTCGATATATCTTGATAAATAAAGTGTGATTTGTTGGCAACAATACCATGCATGTTAAAATTACAATTTAAATTGTAATGAATAACGAATTATTATTTCTCTATCAATTTTAGTGTTGAGTTGCCATTATTATTTTAAATCCATGCAAGATGTTTGAGTCATCCAATATTTATGCATGGGCGAGGTGCGTGTTAATTCTCTGGCCTCTCACATGAGTCTATGGATGATTGTCTTTTTTCTTCCTTCCCACCATTCCTTACCTTATCAGCGGAATTTGGGGAACTATATTTGTTGATCAATCAATCTATTCACAAAATATCACTGTACGGTACCGACCTGACCAGACTATGGGACAACACACAGGTATAGAATATTCATTCATTCATTCATTTTCAGAAACCGCTTAATCCTATACAGGGTCGCGGTGGGTATAGAATATATATGCTGTATATAGATGTATGTGTTTTGGATCTAACGTTGCAATGTACATTTCTGGTAGTGAATTTTGCTGATTTTTGTCCTTGTTCATGTGAATTTACATGCCCATTAAGGCTATACTGTGCTAACAAAAGGTAATTAATCAGATAAAAAGGTTCAAACAATTAGGAACAACGATTACAAAGATATAGAGAAATGCAAGTATAAAAGTGCGTATAGTGCTCCCATGTCCATTGTATCAGGAGCTATTTAAGATTCCGCATTATATTACTCGTTTGTAAAATCACGAAAGCATAAATCAAACACGACGTTCGCAATATACACGGAATTTTAAATGTTCGCACACTACTCTCGTTACACATTTGCACTTCTTTTTTCACATCCATGAACTTCAAAATAACATACCGCGTTGACTCAATTAAATATTTTAATACTGAAGATGAAGGTACTGTGGCATGACAGCAAGCCTGATCGTCTTTAGACTTGGTACACAACACAGAGCAATGAATTGTATAGTATATTGGGACCCAGTATTTTTCCTTTATATTCAAACAAAAAAACGTCCTCTGTTGAAATGCCTTGTCCTTTTCACATGAATGAAAACACCTGCACGCTATTGCAGTAGATCTCATCTTTTGTCAACATGCATCGTGACACTGGGATGCTGGCATGATTAGTAAAACAAACACACTTTGCAATTCCATTGGATATGTCTCAAAAAAGCGATTTTTTTACGAAGTCCTTTGCCACTAAGTGTCTTAGCAGTGCCTATTATTACCATTGATGTGTTAACACTCACGCCTCACAGCAAGAAGGACCTGGATTTCATTCCCGACTCAGGTGCATTTCTATATCGATTGGTTCTCCTCGCTCTTTGAGAGTGACCAAAACTGCGAGCGTTATAAGTGGTAATTATTATTGTTGATGGCTTCAGTGTTGAAATAGTATTTCTGAGGCAATTGGTTTTCAATTAACCATTCGCTAAAATTTCAAATCCCGTCTATATGATGGTGGTTGTGGTGGTGAAAATTATGTTTATGGGCTAGGAGGTATTGAGGGGGTAGTATAGTGTAGTCCTGGCACGTAAACCAGTGTCGGTCAGCTGGGTTTCATTCCTTGTCACGCCTAACGTCAGTGGTGAGTGATATCTGAACCGGCCGTACGTAGCACACTTTCACAACCTTATTTATTGAAAGACCTTTATGCAGCAATGGTTTCTTAAAAGGGGCGATGTTGGCATGCAATAAAGATAAGGTATTGTATGTTCAACAAAAAACACTGACAACAATCAGAAAACATTTTTGCTCATTGCATTGTGACATGTTCGTCATTATCACAGACTAGTAATTCCGATTTGAACTGGTATCATCACACCTGACATTTTGTCCTCAGTGTTTTCTTGTGTTAACTTTGCAATGCAATGGTTTACCTGCATTGTATACCATTTTAAACAAGGTCAAATGCTTGCAGTTCAAAAACATGTTCTGGTCACGTAGCTCATTGCGAAATATTACCTGTTTTTCGACAAGCATGTGAAATTATGCAACACCGAATTCACAACTCATTCCACAGCGTTGTTTTTCAATATGTTGTCATGGCCTGGATGCAGCTGGCTGCAACTGCCCAAAGCATGCAACTTTTTACATAAATGTCAAAACGTGTCGTATATGGCCACATAAAAAAACAGATTTATTAGTATCACCAGTATTGCAGTACTTTGTTTCCACTCTTTACAAAAGAACAATGAAGAAGACATTGTGTTCTCTGAATACTTAGTGTAGCCCAGGGGACAATATACGTTATGATAATCTTGGAAGAAAATATCAACGCAATTTCTGTCTGGTAAAGCAGTTGTATTCAAGCAGAGAACTGAATGTACTGCAGCACCAGTGTACGCACATTCAATCTGCTCTCAACCGCATCATCATCTGCCTTGGTCAGTCCACTGCTGGTTGAAGGCCTACCCATTCCAGATTCTTCTATGGCCAGTTAAACACCTTTTGTAGTGTCCAATCCAGTATTTTATAGCGTTATGGAGTCTTATAAAGAGAATACTATATTTTCATGTATATTTCCTATTCTCTGTGTGGGGTATGCTTAAATAAAACAATGAAAATGCATGGACATGTAAAGCAGTACACTTAAATGTATGTTTAATATATTCAAATTATTTGACTATTGCAGGCTTGAAGGGGAGATCAACACTCAGACTGGAGTCTAACACAGGTTTCACCACGAATCCAAAGCGCCAATGCCTAACATGGTATAATTCGGAAAGTAGTGAAGCATACTATTGGGGCTCCTGGGGCTTCCGTAGCTGCCCTTGTTTTTACTGGCAAGGGTATTTTGATATGTCCTACGTTGATGGGAACATCATAGAATACTATGGCTATAGGACTCCATATGTCCCAGGTACGTTTGGTTTATTTATTTTATTTATTTCCGATTTGGTTCACAATAACAGTGCTGCAGGTGTTGATATACCATAACATCTGGACTATAATATGCACCCAAAACTTAGTTTTGCAATGCACTACTAAAAGTTATAATCCTAGACATAATACGCACCCATAATTTCTAGTTTGGTAAATTTGGTCATGTAAAATAAAATGTTCCAATGCCGACGTCTCTACAACTACAGCCGTAATTCGCGGCACGATAGACAGATCAAAGGCCTCGGCATGCGCTATCATGTGTGCTGGATTGTTTGAAGATGATCATGACAGCAAGTTCAACGGATTTTATAATGCGTATTATTTTTGACATGTTATGGTATATAGATTTTTTAAAATCATAAACCAGCCCATTATGCAGCAATATGTTTTGCACTAATTCATCTGAATGTTGAATTTTACAACTGAAGCTGTTCTAAAGCAATTTAATATGGGAATAATAAAAACAGAATTTTAGTTTTGCAATGTATCGTTACTTCCAATTTTAACATTAATATACAATCGATTTTTGTAATGTTAACAATTGAGAACGTTTGTAACTAACTTGTGGAAGCGATTAATATCATTAGCATTTGCCACTGAATCGGCCACTGCAATGCAGCCTCTCACTCCATCTATGAACACGTCCACACACCTCTCACAAGTGAAATACGTGACTGGCATGTATGCAATTTAGGAGCATATCGGAGTCTACAGAGCTTCTGGCCAAACAGCTACTTGGGTGGAGGGGTGAGATGTTACTATAGCTGGTCGGGTTCTTTGCTGTCTGGTGGGTACGAGAGGTACCTGCCAACACCATGGGCCTACTGGTGGTGGTGGCTTACGTCGTCACAGAGAAGCGTAAAAATACAAGAATACACACGTGAGTAACTTTCACTGTACTGTATTTCACGAAAAGAACGTGGTATTATATATGTCGTGTGAGCTCTATATTGTATCTTTCAAAACCACTTGTAGTGGTTTTGCAAGATACGATATATGTACAATTCAGCAAATTGACAATTATGATGTCGTTAAATGCAATTGTATTTCACACTTGTGTCATCTCGTTGTTGGGCGCTGATGTACTTCAAGTACGAATAGAGATTGGTTAAAGGTCATTTGCCAGCAGTTCACTCAAACAAAAGCCTGCAATAAGTCTTGAAATAATCGTAAATGTACAACCTTCAATGCTTATAACGCACTTGCTGTCAGTTACGTAACCGAATTACTCGAGTCAAATTAACTGCAAAAATAATACGATAATTTTTTTGGAAGGATTTAATTTGTTTGTTGCATCATGGTATCACAGCATCGCACAACGTTGCCCGTAACTTGTCTTCGTTTATTCTAATGTAGATTTGATTTGCTTGATAAAGTGTCGAAGAAAATATTTTAAAATGACTGATTGACTAACTTTTAATCATGTCTTAATTGTTTTGCTGAATTTAGAACATGAACTGGATCCCTACAGATACTGCTGTCAGTCTGGAGACAATAGGCTGTGCCGCCTTTACCAAGAGAAACGTCCTCGCAACCAATGTGCCTTCTACAGGCCTCCTTTCTTTGGTGAGTCTTCATGGTTCACTCGAAATAGCATATTTATATTACTTTTCAACATGTGTCATCCCCACAGACCACGGACGCTAAGGTAGATAGATAGATGTTTATTGTTACAGCAGAAAAATACCCAGTGATTTTTCAAGCTCTTTACGGGATTCCTGTGACACAACAAACATGCAAAGGATTACGCTTAAGTGCTCTAATAGATGCTAACCATGGACGTCTATATTCTCCTATCATATCTATGTTCAGCAAATTCAATAACCTGTACTGAGCTACGTGGTGAAATATTGTCATGTAACCCCCAGTTTATGTATAGTATTCACATTCCTCATAATAATAATCTACTTTTGTAACGCGCGCATTTTCTCCGGGCGCGTTGCACCCGTTGATTCGGAGGCGCGGAGCCCTAAATGGCATGCATCTGTTTTATAGCCATGCATTAGAAAATTATCATTATATTGTGTGTTATTCGATGTAAGAATCAAGTGTTTTTGCCATTGTGGGTGAAAATAGCATCTCTGGTGGCTGCAGGGTTTACATAAGCCAATATCCATCCAACGTATACAAATTGATTTATCTGGAGTTATAAACAGCTCTTACATACATACGCGATTTGATGTATGTATTGTGAGCATATGAATCGATTTCAAACTAATTAACGCTTAAAGTTAATTTCAGAGCCTAGATCATTACTAGGGATTGTTATTGAGGGTTGGAAAGTTCAAGCATAAACCATCAGATGTAAGGAATTATATCAGATTTGAACATAATTGTATAAGTTACCATTCACATAGGAATGCTACCATGATATGGTTTAGCTCACTGGATGTCCCACAAGTTGTTTGTAGGTCAGTTTCATTAGTTCTATAAAGACAGAGCCAACGTACAAAGCATCCCCTATTCATACAAAACACATATTGTCTTCTGCAATACTGTATACTACTGTTCACCCTGTAATCATGGCTAAAGTTTTATCTCTGATAATGTAGAATATACGAGGTTTAACCCTTTCCAGTAATGGCAAAAGTGTTAAGATCTTTAAACACTAAATGGACACCTTTTTGCAAAGGTTCCAGTTTGCAAGCAGCCACACATGCCTGTGGCAAAGACATGCAAATGAATGCTATGATAATGCAAACCTCGTATATTCTACATTATTTATATCTGATGTTGTAAATGTGTTACATTCGTTAAATTACCTTCTTATTGTATTGTTTATATTGGTTAATTCGCAAGTTGTATCGGAGGAATCCTGCTTCCAGAGCTTGTGAGCTCACAGGATATTTTTATACTTTATAATGAATATCTATCTATCTACATTTAGAATTGTAATAAAAAATTGTAATCACAATACAGTGACCCTAACGGACTGCAATTCAATGAGGCTATCACACGTAACATATGTAGTTGTTTACATGCATTTGCATACACATGCAGATATCAAATGTATTTATGTAACCGCTGTAACGTAGACAGCTTGCTTTTGTTGTTCTTACATTGCAGCGTTTCTTATTGGCGACCCTCACATCACGACGCTGGACAATATCACATACACCTTTAACGGCCTTGGAGAGTACACAGTCTTAGAGGCATTCGGAGAGCAAAACAATTTCACTATGCAGGCCCGGACAGCAATCGCAGGTGCCAATGGAACCTCAAAAGCCACGTCCTTCGTGGCCATCGTGGCTCACGAAAGTGGTGCCAGCAAGGTTGGTAGATGTGCGGCGCTTTGTGGCCCTCGGATGGAAGGCGCTCTGTGGCTGCTACTGTTATTGTTTTGATTTTTCTGCTGTCTTTATGATCTATGTCCTATGGTTTATCGTGGTTGCTTGACTCTCGGTTTATCTGTCCTGATGTTACTGACATGCCGTTCTCTCCGCAGCCTTGTGCAGCGCTTTGTGACCCTCGGGTGAAAGGCGCTATATAAATTGAATTATTATTATTATTATTATTGACCGTTTTGTTAGTGTTTATGGCTATAGGGACGTTACGTTAAGTGCACTTGTAAAGACCCAACCTTTTCAAACTGTTTCTAAAGAGCTTTTGTATTGGCAGGTTGAATGGATTCTCGAAGGCAACGTCTCTGTCGTGCTGTTAGATGGTGCAGTTACGACAGTTTCAGGTACCTCCTTTGCATTGAGATATACATACACCATATACCGGTAGGCTTCATATATAGTATTAAAAGATACTGCGTGCGAATACTTTTTTGTAACAATATACTAAAAAATTAGGTAGCAGTCAGTACATCTTTTGAATGATCCTTACTGCCCCCCCATAAAACCCAGTAATGCTATTTCTAAACTACACATTCGTATAAGCGAGTCTTGATAACGCCGTTTATTTGTTCTGCACAAGAATAATAATATTTTGTGATAATGTTCTCACATGTGGTTTCGAGTTTTAAGTGTGTTTTCCTGCACAATGTCCACGTTTGGCTCCACGTGCTGGAAGCTTATTTGCAAAAAACTCAGAGCTTCCTGCAGAAGCTCTCAGTAGGTGCAGCAAAACGTCAGGCATCATGCTTGACAACCAGAAGACACATCGGGGAGATATGATACATTACACCGACGAGAACCTACACATAAGTATTGCACGTATGCACTCCGCTTTAGCCTATATTTCTTGTAACATCTGTCCTCTCGTTTTTTTTTCCAATGCGTGTTATTAGAAAACAATACTGTGTTCAACCAGACGTCAGTTCAGCTGTCGTACGGATCGGTCGTGGCATCTTTCCCGTCCGGTATCTCCGTGAATGTGACTGCTTCTTACGGAGCGCTCAATTTCATCACCCTGCTACCCCAAACATTTGTCAACAAAACACAAGGCTTGCTCGGTGAGATGTCATCCATCCCACTTTTCCAACAGAAATAACTCATGACCACCACGACCTTTGTCCTCATTTGCCTCTTGAGTATGTTTTTACTAGTGTCTCCAATAAACAAGTGACACCTGAACCTTCTTACAAGACCGAAAGCATTGTATAAAATATATAGTTTGTTATTCATCTAATTTATATGAGTCTGTTTTGTTTACTTAATGAAATATATTCCACATTTTATTTGCAGGTGTTTTCAATAGTGATCCGAGGGATGATTTTAAAGCTAGAAATGGGACTCTGCTGGAGTTTGATGGAACAAATCTCCCATCAGAGGCCAAGATTTACACTGATTTTGGAGTCACATGTGAGTAGTTTATAATATACACCAATTATAATGTTTAGCCATTGGTAAAAGCTTCCCCAAACCGTGTTGGTTGTGGGAGCTGTTTGACCACACTTCACCATGCTGGTTAGTGCATATTCGTGAAAATGTGTGACAAGGGAGGAAGCAAGAGTAATTCAGATATAACTCGGCAAGAAGTATTTTTGATCTGCAGCCTCCCCCCGACTAACCAATTTTATTTTAATAACCTTCATACGTGTATTGATGGAAATAGAAAAACATAAATTTTCATTCATATATGCACGTGTATATATGAGCATTTATACTATAGTGACATAGCAAAACAACCCCCACCTCCTAGTGGTGCCGGTCGGGAACGCTGAGGTGGCTGTCAAGCCTCCGCAGCGGCCAAGGGGACTCTGGTTGGGTGCGAGGGGCTGGTAACCCCTCCACCTTTTTATCAAACT
>JAZEWU010000032.1:1155076-1194557 GCA_036362915.1 Geotria australis | reverse complement strand
CCCTCTGTGTACTCGTGTAACAGGCTATTCCAGTCAGATGTATGATCGGATTGCACGCGTGCGTATTGTTCCGTACACTTTCCGGTATGTTTGTAAGTCGTTCAGTTCCTTGTTTGGCTTTTAGCTCCGGCAGGAAGCTCTCAGCACGTTGAGCAAATCTTTGTTCATGTCCACAAAATGACGTATAAAAACAAAAAGCACATCAGAGATAAGCTCTGCATTGTTAACATTTAATGGAAGGGTGAAGCAAACAAAACAAAAACAGTTTAGTTTAAACATGTTTTATTTTGAAAGTTATTGCGTTAACAGTATTACCCTTGATTATAAGAGATTGCACAGCAGTGTTGCAGTGAGCAATATGTGGGAAGACAGACCAGCTGTCATCCACAATTTCCATGCTAGCTCATTTTTATTTGTTTCAGCAGGTGCTCTTTCCAACACAGGGTTCTCAAATGTAATGAATAGCATTATGATTAGACCTACTAAATTCTGACCACGATAATTACATTCAATTACTAAACCATGCTGGTTAGAAGGGATGGGGAAATCTGAGACCTGTCCAGATATTACTTGCCACTGATATTAGCAAGGGGTGAGAAACAAATCCAGCTTGCTGGGTTCATAGCCCGGTGTGCTAACCAATGCAATACGGCTCCCCCGAATAAGTGAAAAGCATTAATGTCTTCCATCCTATCAGTAGTTCAGTCCGCATTTACTTATGCTGGAAGGAATCGCCGAGCTATGCAACTCTTTTTAACAGTTTTCAAGCGGGGAGGGGTAAGAAAGTTACAACATCTCAGGGTGACAGGGGCAATTTAGTCAGGATAATTAACCTAAGAAGCATGTATTTGGACTGTGGGAGGAAACTGAAGTAACCGGTGAAAACCCACGTGGACACGAAGAGAACATGGAAACGCCACACAGAAGGACACCTGAGCCGGGAATCGAACCCGGGTTTCTTGCTGTGAGGAGGCAGCACTCGGCACCGTGCCGCCTCACTACGCGAGCGTGCCATGCCAGTAGCTCCACATACATACCATACTAGATTGTTTCACAGATGTATATTATTTGCATGCTATCAGTGCATGCTATCACTTCACAGGCTTAAAGTAATTTGTTTTGCAAACATTAAAATACCCTGAATAATCATGAAACCTACACAAGGTAAGTCAATCTTGACATTACAATCTTGTTGTGTACATTGTATTACTCGTGCTCACAGTGGCAGGTGATATCATCTTCAACTGTCTCAAGAAATACTTCCCTGAGTGTTCATCAAAAGCATCTGCAAGGGCTGGCATGCTCTTTGAAGGCACATTTTCATAAATATCGATACAACGTACCTTCATTAATACATGAAGTATGACAAATTACATTTATATAGTATAAGGTATTCCCACATAAATACTTTCCCAGATACAATGCATATTTTTAAGTGTTACATTCATTTAAGAGGATAATATTGTTCACGCTCACACTGAAATCCTAAGAAAAGTTTCCTAATTCTGCTGTTGCAAAATAATCTGTAGTTTATTATTAATTTGACTTCAAATTTGTCATTTGTTTTTAAACATATAGTGCATAAGGTGTATGGAGCTATTGCAATGCTATAATATAATGTATTTTTGACTTAGCATTTTCGGGTGGATTTAAAACATTGCATGCAAATATGGTAAAAACACCAACAGAACTCGAAACTAAAGTTTGGAAACAGTGATGTAAACGTACATCTTAAAGGCACATAAGTTATGTGATCCATAACGTTATACTTTCATTTATAAATCTGACATTGCACTTATCAAAACCACGAAAGTCTTCACTCGAATCATAGTGAACCCATAATCATAACACTTATGATAATATAGCTTAGATTCTGAAAGTGTCGAATTAAAAAAGAATTACAATTAATACCAATACCACCACCTTTCTAATATCATAATTCAAATATTTAAAAAAATATGTTTGTGTAAATACAGCATATCATTACAACGAACTGCGGCAATAAGGCAGAAGTTGCGTGGGTTAATTAGGAGGCTTATTCATCCCTGTTGCCGTTTCGTTTCCATCTCCCTCATTCGCTTATTTCGGGTCATGGTAGACTTGTTCTTCGTCTTTTCTCACCGATGGTCGCTTTATCGATATCTATAAATGAGAAAGATTTATAGGGTTTCACTGGTATATACAGGTCACCCACAATACCTTGCATCACTACTCCGGCCGCTCACCTCAACCACACTTCGTGGAATTTGTATGCATAATACATTTACTTATTCATATATTCATAGAAAATGTTAGTCTGTTTAAAGCATTAATTTAGAATGTTGATGCAAAAAGCCAAGGACAACTACTTATATTGGACGCCTTAAAATAAACATTGTGTTAGAGCATCTGCACTTACCTTGGTGGTGTCAAGGTCATGAAGTACGGGGCGCCATGAAGTAAAAGCCACATCGGGTTTGACACCATAAACCCCCGTTGCTGCTGGAAATTTGCGCATGTTTATTTACTTGTTAACTGCAGAGAGACTATAGCTATAGAATTCACGGAGTAACGCAAACATAACTTCTTCCAGCCTTGACAGAGCATAGACGTTATTGCTAATATTACAAACTCAGTAAAGGTTGGGCATCTCACACAGCACTCTGTATTAAAAGAATGTCTTAAGAATTGCTCCTAAGAGGTGTTCTTTCAGACTTGCTGTGGCAAGCGCATTTTACGTTCGCGACGTTTTGCATCCTTTGTTGGAGACACCTTCAGGCTATGGTTGTCTCCAACAAATGAGGCGAAACCTTGCAAAGGAAAATACGCTATCCACGGCAAACCGAAAAGAACACCTCTTCGGAGCAATTCTCAAAACATTGCAGGGAAATCTATATTCACAGAATTTGTTTTGCGTTGAGGGTATTTTCTGAAACCTGACCCATTCATTATATTTAGTTCCAATGTTTTATAAAGCAGCAACACGTCTAGGGACCTTCACGATGAAAACTGAAAAGTTGAATGTAGCAAATGCAATAGTTACACCCATAGGAACATTCGTCATACATTTCCTAGTTCACAATACAAACAGCTAACTTCTAACCAGAGACAACCATTACAGAATTACACGCAGTTACTATACCAGCATAGGTTCAAGATTAACATTATATACATCAGGGGTTCTCAACCTTTTGCACCTCAAGGCCCACTTGGCCCACTTGGGTATGGTGTCCATGGACCACTAGTTGGCGCTCGCGGCCCACTGATGGATCACTACCCACCAGTTGAGAATGACAGATTTACATGGATGGTAAACTAGCAAGATATTATATTCGTGAGAAGATTACAGATCAGGTTGCTTTTAATTGAGTTTCAAGATATAGTTTCTGTTTTTCTTTGAAATAAATGCTAAATATTACTTTACACGATGAATAAACAAATGTTTATTATTTACTTACAGGAGTAATTGTCATAGTCCTGTGTATTTCCATCACGACTGCCAGTGAAACTGAAATACAAAACAGCAATCACCGATCTTGTTTCCAATCAAGAGATTTCTGGCCATGGCAAGTTACCACAGCATCTGATTTCTAGAATTGATGACACATGCATTGTTTGTTGTAGCACAAATCTTTGATCAACCCAAAAGTGGCTGGGGTGACCAGGCCTATTCTGCTGTGTTGCGAATGTATGTCATTCTTTAGAAGAAAAATACAGACTATGGCACTGAGATGTATTTCAAGCACCTACATCATGAAGAATGACTGGATATAATTTACCAACACAATTATGAGCAAAACAAATGCAAGCGGTTTAGAAAATGGATGGATGGATGGAGTATATTCTTTTTTTTGCACTGTCACTTCTTGACAGTGCATGTCATACAAAGCAATATTATTTGTTATGTCACTTTGGAAGCTAGATCAGTTTACTGTATATGGCCAGCTATGATGTATGGATCTAAAATATGGAGGACAATGAAAATGGAACGGTAATCTGACAAGAGTGCAAAAAGCATGCTTGGAATTACATTGAGATATGGGAAGAGGAACATATCGACTAGTTGAACAAATACAAATTAGAGACATATCAATATCGATCGTCAAGAAAAGTAAAATTTGGAAGGACACATTGCTAAAAAGCAACAACGGCCGGAGGACAAGACTAGTGATGTAATGGCAGCCCAAGCTGAAAACACACATGGAGATAGAGCATTGAGATCAGCTCGTGCAGGAGTGACACAGACTTTAAGATCACGGGACCATGTAGGTTGGCAAATACAGAGGTGACCTGCATGACTTTTAACACTTTGCCTAAGTCAGTAGTGGACGTGTTTCTCCCCATCGTACTGTTTGCTTGACTGCATAGGAATGTCAACTTACCACATCGCAATACTGTGGGGATTGTCTCTTTTTTGCATTTACCCAGGATAATCACACCGAATCTAAACAATCCTTTTCAAAAGAATCCTGCTACATTGGGATATTTGGCCAACACCAACGACATTGTGTATGTTTTTTAGCTATGCGAGGAAACTGGAGAACTCAGAGGAAACCCAGGTAGAATAGGCAAGAACGTACAAACCCTAAACAGAAGGGTGCCCACATACAAGAATGAACCCAGGTCTGTTAACTGCGTGGTATGAGTGCTACCACTGGGCCCTCCCTGCCACCATTTACAAACAACAGATATAACTGTAGATTATCTTATATATTTAAATTTTAACAGTAACAGGAACTAATAGCTTGTTTAATTTGTCCGAGCCTTCAATACAACATTTAGTTTAAAAGGTAATTGTCCATAATTGAGAATGTATAACTGAGAGATAAAAAAATGGAGGATGTAAATCCTGAGTTGTATATGATCAAACTCACAGCAACCACCCAGAGCTATATGCACTATTAAGCCATTTATAAATATAAATAATTAAACAATAATGGTTGCTCTTTAAAGCTGTTCTGTTGGAATAGCCGTGTCGAAAGAGCAGCTCTGAAGAGCAACCATCATGAATCGAGCAATGAAAACCTACATCAGGACAAAGAAATAATATACAATTATTTGTCACGATTAAAGGATGAAGGCCTCCCTTTGCTGTGTTTTTCAAGGAAATGTTTTCCCATACTTCACCATGCTGGTCAGTGTGGGTTGGTGACAGCTGGGGGCCAAGACTGGTTCAGATATCACTGGTCAATGATGTTGAGGGACTTAAACTGAAATCATTGGGTTCATAGCCCAGAATTAAAACTGAAATCAGTGCGTCAACCCCTCTACACTGCTGATCACCCCCCAGATACATATAAGAGGGGTATGATCTTAAATACTATCAGGAGTGGAATACTCAAATCAGCTACTTACACAACAGTTATTACCGAAAAATATTTTCAACACTTTAAAACTATCCTCTGTATAATGCACTAAACGTATTATTCCATTAAATGGACAACTTGAATTGCAAACCACAGGTAGCCAAGTCGAGGTGATGCCCAACTTGAATGCATATGGTTAGTATAAACAGACAATATATTTGAAATAAAAACCTATTTCTCTAAGCGTCTCATGATATATATATATATTTGCATACCTGTTCTTGTTTCCAAACAGGGTATATGTTCTTCCAGACTTGTACCTCCAGATTATGTAGATGCTTATTCCCAACAATAACATTCCCCCAAGGCTACCAAACAAAATGCCAAAGAAGGCTGGAGACGTCACTGTGAGGTGCTGACATTTGTCTCCATCTGAATGGTAAATTCCATTCGTACCGCATCTAATAACAGAAAAGATTCAGTCATCGATTATAACATTCCTGGCATTCGTATCGTCTTTACATTCGAATTATTATTAAACAAACTAGGTTGGTGTACTGTATGGTCTATAAACACCATGCATGCCACATATTTTAGGTGACTAAAAACATACCTGTTTTTAAAATACAATACTCCTTATCTAGCATAGAGCGTTTTCACAATGACTACTGTTGTATATTAGCCATTAAATTAAATAGTGCACATATTTTGATCAATTCTAACTACTGTGCACCAAAGATGCTAAAGCAGAAACTTAAAAAATCTTGTAAACTTTTGGCATAAATAGCGTGTTTGGTGTTTCTAGCCGCATTAAGTTCTTACATGCACACTGGTCCGTTTGATGTCTGCTCGCATGTCCCTCCATTCATGCAGTAGCTTTCGTTCACACAAGCAGACTGGCACATAAAGCCTGTACCATTGATCCATTGTGGTACATATCCAGGCATACTTGTAGAACAGTTTACATATTGTTGTAATTGAGCCAGTGTAACTGAAATAAAGTTCAGAATTGAAAGTGAACATTAATACATTGATTTCAACAGTAGATTATCATATTGGCGTTAGGACTGATTTACTGTGCAGTTACCTGGTAGGAATTGTATATATGACTATACCTGTATGCATATCACGAAATGGATGTTAAAAACATTTGTTATATTCATTAGCGAACTCATAAAAGTGAAGTTATACATATATGTATTTTACTGGAAGAGAATGTGGACAAACCAGGTGGGGAGCCATAAGTGTCAATATTATAAAATAACTCAGTTTACAGAACTTGTAATTGCTTGCTAAGTTTTAAGGTTGAAGGGAATTGTTAACTGTAGCTTTATGAGAAAAAAAACGTTTGTGGACTTACACATATTTACTCGAATTGTGCTGGGTATATTGGACAGATGTTGCATTGTGCAGAGTTATAAAGTATTGTTTTGGACACAGTATTAAGTCAGTAATGTCATTAAGTAAATTGTCTACTCTTACGTTGCTCCAAGGTGATATTGCCAATAGTTATGTCTCCCACCGATCGCACGTTGAAGAGTCCCAAAATTTCACTCTTCAGATTATCTGAGTAATAGCTAAGCACGGAATATGTTGTTGAGTAGTTAAACTGAGCATAGCTCGCCACAAGAACGCTGCCATTTTCCTGGGTGCTGAAACACACAATTCAGAAATGTTAAAATCATCATCATCACGACCACTATAAAATACATGTAAAATAAATGCTAAACTGCATCAGTTTGATTTAGAGGAGTTATATTACGTTGGAAGGCTCACATCAAATCTTAACAGTCAGATCAAGTGAGGTCCAAATCAGACTTCTATTCTGCTTTGATCGCAAATGATGAAGGAAATTCTATGCTGCAAACTCCCTCCTGTGTCCTCAAGCCCAGATTTTTCCACTGCCCTGTCAGCTGCAAAGCATGCAAAACCTACCTCCTGTTCCTCTGAAAATGTTAAAAATATACGGAGTATATTTCTTGTATCTGACTCTGCGTCTCGTATTACCATTCCTTCTGTCTCTAATCACCTACCTACATTTAACATCACTCAGTATAAACAGCATAACTAAAATAGTCTCCAAAGTAAAACAGTTATTTTCATCCTTGATTCCCTGCCCACCAAACTGATTCCTGGCACACAATTGCCTACTCTTACAAAAGATGTCATGGCATCTTTGACGTCCACTGTGAAGCAGATGGTGCATATTATTATCATGGTTGTTACACCTGTAATAATCAGGGTGGCTGCTGGATTCTAACCGTGAACCTGTGCAACAAGCGGCGAATCCACTACTGCTGATTCATGTCACCGTCAATTCTACTTCCTAAAGAACAGTTTTGTGAATTTATCATGAGCAATAATTTATATGTATATACATGTTCATATTCAGGTAATAAGTAAAATAGTTTTAGTATAAAAAAACAAATACGATTGAAACCATTAATTTACATTGACTGATCTAAGTAATAAAGGATGGTAATAGCCTTGCGGTAGCACGTTCGCCGCCTGTTGCAGAGGTTCGTGGTTAAAATCTAGTGGCCACCCTGATTAATACTGCGGGGGTATGGCCCATAAATATAGACGTCATCTGCTTAACAGTGAATGTTAAAGATCCCGTGACGACATTCGCAAGAGTAGGCCATTATGTGCCAGCGACAAAGTCCAAATGTGAAAAATTACCTGCAAGTAACTCGATTGAAATATACAAGGACATCATTGCGACTACTGCTAACACTTGGCAGGACCCTCCTGAAATAGTCATGACACTGAGGGAGGCTAAATAAAAGCATGATAACTATTTGAGAACGATTTTCAACATCATCACAGAATATCACTACAACAGACGTAAACTGTACAAATCTCACGTGAATTAAACATTACATGCGAATTATTTGTTAAGATTATATTCAAATGTGAGTGTTGGTTGGAATTGATATTTGTCCGCAAAACTAACCTGACATTTATAACTGTATAATTATGAAAAAGACCGCGAGACAGCGTTTTCAATTTGTTTACAACCTGTAGAAAAAAACAACAAAACATTAGTAGTACATTTCAAGCAAATAATCATCATAATAATAGCATTTATAGAGCGCCTTTCACCCGAGGGTCACAAAGCGCTGCTATTATTATTATAACTCAACAACCAAATGTCCATCTAATCTGGAAGCTCCATAAGCGATGGAGATCTTTGTCTGTTTACCCAATTGTCTACCCACAATCTTACTTTTGAGTGAATAATTGCCGTTTATATGTGATCAGGTCTCATAATCAGAAACACTAACATTGCTAAAGGATGTGGGACAAAAGCATAAACGTTTGCAAAGAAGGGTGGCAAGGTGCGTGGTAGAGACTAATGACGGCGTGGCAGGCAAAGGAGGAAACACGCCATAGGATATGTCCACCGTGGACGATGGAGTAATGAAATCAACGTGTGTGTAGAATTCCAAGATCATCCAGCAGTGAATAGATTACGGCTGATGATAATAACATTTTCCATTGAAAAACCCCACAGACTGTCTGAACTTGATAATTTACAATTCCCAATATATTTATATGAACTATAAAAAAATATTATAACTTTGTTATGACAAGTTTGATTTATGTTTTCGGACAAACCCCAAACATGAAAAATTAGTACCGTTTCAGAAAAATAGAATTCTACTTATTTACACCATTAATTCACTTACATTGGTTGAGACGTTGCTTTTTATTACATCTCCGTCTGTTTGTGAAGTGCTGTAGTTAAGTCCCATGACGACCCTCAACTTTGGAGCACCTGTATGACGTAAATGAATGTTATGTTAAAACCCCAACATAAAATTGTTGCTGATTTTCCGTGCTCTGTCGTTGTTGACATGTCGTTCTCTCCGCAGCTTTGTGCAGCGCTTTGTGACCCTCGGGTGAAAGGCGCTATATACATGCTATTATTATTATTATTATATTTTTACCACACTTTACTACTGTTAGTGATGTTTGGGATACACTCAGTGCACTGGTTAAAGCAACATTGCGAGTCAATATAGCCAGTGGTATTGTAATATCCAGTACTTTGTGTATATTCGAGCATATATTTTTTCTTATCCAGTCGTTCTGCATCACCGATTGAATAAAGGACTGCCCATCGTTCCATGTCAATCATGGGGGGGGCTTTGACTCTATTTCACACTTTTGAGTGTTGGTTTGGGAAGGACGGAGAAGACAGAATCGGTACTGATATCCGTGGCCAATGATGTTATCCATGGCCAGGAATCAATCTTGGGATCGATGGGTTCATTGTGAAGCACGGTAACCATTGTGCCACCGCTCCACCCTCGTAAATATTTAGATGAAACAACATTTGAAAGCAATCATTTTACAAAAATCTAACAGCTTTGTCTGTCATTTTCCAGCATTCTGATTGGCTGGAGGTCACCCGCCAGAGAGTACAACAGGAGGCACACGGATTGCTTCGGGGCGTCAAGGGTTCAAGTCAGGGGGGGGTAGATGCAAAAAGAGGGGGGGAGGGGGCAGATGGAAGGGAAGTGCCTGGGGATTGTCACGCACTGTAGAGGTGGGGAACCCTTGAGTATGGGGGGACCCTCGTTCTTTGACGGATACTTTCACTACTGTATGGATATAACACATCCTCTCTTCCATTTTGCGGACCATAAAACACGTATTGCTTGTATAAATTAATCTCTTGATTCGCAGACAGAATGTGCGCAAATGCATTGACTTCAACCATCTATCCATTTTCAGAAATCGCTTAATCCTGTACAGGGTCACGGTGAGCCGGAGCCTATACTGGCAGACCAAGGATCGGACGCCAGTCCATCGCAGGGCGCCTGGGGAAATATAGTCAGTATTCCAATTAACCTGGCATCATGTCTTTGGACGGTGGGAGGAAACCGGAGTGCCCGGCGAAAACCCATGCGGACCCGGGGAGAACATGCAAACTCCACACAGAAAGGCCCCCGAGCCGGGAGACGAACCCGGGACCTTCTTGCTGTGAGGCGGCAGCGCTATCCACTACGCCACCGTGCCGCCCTTGACTTCAACCTACCTAATTAATTCATACTGCATTCCACCCTCTGTGCTAAATGCAATTTGATTACAGTACTGTAATTGCATTCCATGGGACTTTGTGAGAAACAAATTCTGATAAGTTTTTACAAAGTACAAAAAATCCAATAATTTTGAAGATGCTGCTAATGAAATTAATTTAAATTGCACACAAGTGAAAAACTAAATGAACCTGAGTTTTCACTGGTGCTGGCAGCATTAACGAATACATTGTGGCATAGTTAGAGGGGGCGGCTCATATTTCTGCTGATAATGGCATCCAGGAGCTGAACTTGCCACGAAAGCATATGTTTCTATAGTCACTGGTCCACATGCGCATTAGCCCACAAATGAACTTATTCTGAACATTTGCTTAATGTACTGATGTAGGTTTTCACGGCTCGATGTATGAGAAATCCCTCCATAACAGTTTTTTCAGGATAGCTGTGTAGAGTGTACCTTCTCTCCTTTGCAACGTTTCGCCTCTCACGTTGGAGGCATCATCATTAGCCTTTTGTGATCACGCGTTTCGTGATCAGATGTGTACTGATGATGATGTCTCCAACGTGGAAGGCGAAACGTTGCAAAGGAGAGAAGGGACACTCGACATGGCTATCCTGAATGTACAGCTATGGAGAGCAATTCTCATTTGCTTAATGATCAGAATTTGTTTTTTATGTACTATAGAGCCTTACCTGTTAAACATATCGCAACTCAAATCATTGCATTTCAGTGCTTTAAAAAATATATCCCACAGTTATTTTAGTATCGTAATCGTAGCTATGTTTGTATAACAGAATGAAATTACCTGATTGAATGCTTCCATTAAAACTTCTCATTCCGTACTGGCATTGGTTGCCCGTGTAAGATTCTCGACACAGGCACGAGGCGATGCAGTCAGGTGTGTTCTGGCAGGTTCCTCCATTGTTACAGAACCCCGGAGTACAGGCAGACTTATTGCAATTTGATGCCACACATTCATTCTCATAACCTGTTAAATGACACAGGGAAACAATTACATGTATATTCAAATAACATGTGTCCTTCACAAGTATTAATAAAATGCTCTCATTGTTTCTATGACAAAAGCGTTGCCCTTTATTTTGGTGAAGATTACTCTGAAGATTAATCATTCTGTGACGATGGAACATGGCTATGTTATATCTGCATTCGACTGTTGCCAACCCATTATTTAATTTGAACTCTCTTCCACCTTTGTGATAACTCTCCCGAGTTCAAAATGACTAATATTTACATTATACTTATCAAGAAAGAGACAGTTTTAAATAAAATGTCCACAACTCGTGCTTCTCATGAAATCAAATGATTAGCTTGAATAGTTGTCCTCTCACATATCACACCTCTGTATGACCTCATACATCCAACTGTGAATTCTGGAATTTGATAAACTCATTAGCTCTCTTGTCTTAACAATAGTTAAACATGTATTGTTGAAGGTGTCCATGGCTTGACATATGATAATTGCTCAGTTTAACATTACAGCGAAATTCTCGATACAATTCTCACTTTTCACTATTTTCTTCCAAAAAGTGTAAATTTAACTTGCAATAATATTTTGACTTGGGGTTTTTAAATGTGTAAAACCATTTTTAGAATGTGGGTTTGTACCATCAGCCCGTGTGTCAGTAGACATTATTCACAATGCACAGCACACAATAAAAACTTACTTTTGTAACCAGTATTGCAGTCACACTTGTATGTGCCAGGCATGTTGTGGCATTGGGAGTTTGGAGGACAGGTTGGATTTATACACTCATCAATGTCTAAGCATCCTCCATTCACTAAGTTGTATCCCACATCACAAATGCAAATGTATGATCCTGCGCTGTTATAGCAAGTGCCATTCGCTCCACATATCGTTGTGTTCAGACATTCATCGATGTCCACACAATTGAGTCCGTCCTCTGCAGAGGACCAAACATTGCAGATGATTCAACACAATGAATACATGTACAACATCGTTTATGGCATACACATTTTATATACAACAATCAGATAGAGCGACAAAGGAATATGAGAAATTACTACCTGTTTTTTAATCACATTTATCGACCACAGGCCCAAAGACCCAAATGTGAAGCAAGGAGAACTATTAAAGACAAAATAGAAAAAGAGCATATATCATGCATTGAGCAAGGTTATTATGAAAGCTTGGAACAGATACGACTCATATTGTATTTATAAACCATAATTTTCAGGAAATATATATATATGAACATCAACGGATAAACACAGCTTAATAACTTAAATATGTGTTAGAATTCTATACATCGAAAATGTGTTGCTTAAAAGAAGGAATCGTTATGCTTAAGGATGAAAAGCATGCAAGGTTAAAAACAACACACCTGCACCAGTTTCATGCTTGCTACTTCTAAATACATTGTTTAACTAACATGTACAGTTACTAAACATTGTGTTTTCCAATTTATTTAAAAGCGGTGTGAAAACATATTTTGAGAACTAAAGGGGTGCAGGCTAGAGTAAAGTTTAAAAACCACTGGTCTAGGTGGTGGCTTTGTCCACCTTGGCTCGGAGGACACAAACGTATTGTTTTACATGCACATCCTGGTCCGTGAGAAGGGGTAGACTTAGTATATATGTAAAAATAATTAATAATTAGTGGGGCATCAACAGTAGTTGCACTATAATAATAACAGCATTTTATATAGCGCCTTTCACCCGAGGGTCACAAAGCGCTGCACAAGGGCCGCAAAGAGAACGGCATGTCAACAACGAATTAAAAAACAACCAATAAAAACCAAAGCAACAAAAAATAAATGATTAAGGCTGCTTCGAATATAACTGAAAGGTAGTGAAACTGGCAATCTTAAGAGCGGCAAAAATCTGCCAGCGTCCCCTAAGATGGCCGTCACTTCCTTGAAGACAAACATGGAGGGAGACAGGGAGGGAGGGTGAGCGACAGGGGGAGACATAGGGACACAGAGACAGGAAGACAGAGACAGACACGAGGGGGAAAACATGTACAGCAAGTTGAAATAATTGGGAGCATAGGTGGCGCACAAATATAATAATAATAGCGTTTTATATAGCGCCTTTCACCCGAGGGTCACAAAGCGCTGCACAAAGGCCGCGAAGAGAACGGCATATCAACAATGAAAAATAAATAAAAACAAAAGGAACAAAAAACGTTAAATGATTAAGGCTGCTTCGAATATACTGAAAGGTCGTAGGCTTTCGAGTCCCTGATGATGCTGAGAGGAAGCTCAGCGAAACGTCGGTGCCATCTTTTGAGGTAAGTGATGCATGTGTTCGCTCGTTTGCTCCAGCATATCGACGGGTGCACTTCACTTATACACCTTTTTCACATGACCTAAACTCATAAACAGAACCTCACTATGATGAACTATTATTGTCAAAAAGGCAATATTAGTTCTTCATAGTGAAAGGCACCAACCAACCACAACTATGCATACATGTGGACATGGATTATAACAATAACGGATTTTCCAACATCTATATAATAAAGTTATCAGCGTGTCTATCCGTCAGTGAGTCCGCGTTATGCTCGCACGCGTGGGACGCGTTCAGCACGCGCCGCACCCCCCGGACCAACGCCCGCAGGATGGAGGGTGCTCCCCCGCACAACCCTGCGCGATGTGGGAAATCTAATCTAATAGTGGGGAGTGGTTAGACAACAGAGGAGGCGGTGAGCGATACGAGGTGAGGGCTAGGCGACGGGGAGACAGCGACGAGGTGAGGAGAACAGGGGATGCGCTAGACACGTAATCGGGCTTCGGCGGAGGAGGGTTAAAGTCCGGGGTTGGGCTTATCAGCTCACAGTACATAACCCAGATTCAGGCCTGGGTATCTGGCCCAAACAGCCTAGTATACTAATAATTAATTTGCAGTTACATCACTTAATGTATAGTTACCTTTGTTGTTCGTCCCATTCTGAGTATATCCATTAGCACAACGGCAAAGGTAAGATCCAATGGTGTTCATGCACTGTGTATAATTGTCGGTACAAGTCGACAAACATTCATTTATATCACTGCAATTTTTGCCATCTCCTGTAAAGCCTGGATTGCAAGTGCAGCTGTAGGAACCATCGTTGTTAGAACACGTGGCATTGATATGACACAGATTCAGCGTTGTGCATTCATTTATATCTGCAAAAAAAAAACACGAGACGCCAAAGTGTATTAATGGATAATTTATAGTATGTTAATTTATTGCATGACTAACTATCATACCTACAGTGTATTTTACGGCAATATAACACTATTTTAATTGAATTTGCTCCAACTGTCGATTGAAAAATACTTGCTATGCACACAATTCTAACCACATTTTTAATAATGTGGGTTCCCTTTTGACATTATCCTGGCTTTTAAAGAAATGCTTGGACTGTATAATTGATAAAAGTTTCATGTACTGCTTTTTTACTTGTACTATAAATATGAATGTACATTTGCTGCTTCACATTTGACACACTAATACATATTTTCGCTACCTGTCCAGTTTGGTCCACAGGCTTATGATGATGATGATGTGTATGTGCACGCATCTATTTCTCAAGGGATACACCGCTACGGATGGAATGTGGAATATGTTTGTCCATCCATGTCATGGTTTTATTTTGACATTTGTGTCTAATATATGTTAATTTCAATGTATGTGTCTGTCCATTTAATCAATTTATGTTGGGGGTCAAGGTAGACGCGTTCACGTCGCGATCCCTGTCAGGTCTTGGTATTGCCTGCGAATTCTACCAAACATTTCGAGGCCGAGCTTCTTCTTCTTTGCGATTCTTCAAAGCACGATGGGCAGCTTCTGGACATCGTTGTCTTTCAGCTTGGCCTCGAAGTGTTTGGTAGAATTCGCAGGCAATACCAAGTATTACCTGACAGGGATCGCGACGCGATGTCCAGAGGCTGACCATCGTGCTTCGAAGAATCGCAAAGAAGAAGATCCATTTATGTTGACGTATGTGTGTCTATGCCAGGGGTGCACAACTTATTTTCCCCAGGGGCCGGTTCCAAATAAAATAACCAAAGGGCCACAAACTGGTCACAACCCCTGCTTCCTCTCTCGACCCCCCCCCCCCCCCCCTTGCAGGCACACATAACATTTACAGTAGGCTATAGTGGTATAGGCCTGTGTCAAAATACAAGTGTATTTTAACATGGGCCAAAAATCATGAAATAATAATAATAGCATTGTATATAGCGCCTTTCACCCGAGGGCCACAAAGCGCTGCACAAGGGCCGTGAAGAGAACAGTTTTCAATAATATTTGATTTATTTTTTTCTTATTGGCTGGATAACATGTATTGCCGCGCAGGCCCTGGCCCGCATGCCGTATGTTGTACACCCTTGGTCTATGCGTTTGTGAGCAGCACCAAATTTCTGGGTGTGCACATCGCCGAGGACCTCTCCTGGACAAATAACACCGCATCACTGGCCAAGAAAGCCCAGCAGCATCTTTACTTCCTCCGGAAGCTAAACAGAGCAATAGCCCCGGAACACAGCATGTGCACCTTCTACCGAGGCACCATTGAGAGCGTTCTGACCAACTGCATCACTGTGTGGTTTGGGAGCTGCACTGCCTCCAACCGCAAGACCCTGCAGCGCATAGTGAACGCGGCTGGGAGGACCATTGGTGCCTCACTTCCCTCCCTCCTGGATATTTACAACACCCGCCTAGCCCGCAAAGCAACGAGCATCGCGTGCGACCCCACCCATCCCTCACACAGCCTCTTCAGTCTCCTGCCATCTGGAAGAAGACACCGGAGCCTCTGGGCCCGCTCCACCAGACTATGTAACAGGTTTATACATCAGGCTGTCAGGGTGCTGAACTCTACCCCCTCTGCCTCCAAAAAGTCTAGACTGTAACTTACCCATCCCACCCACTATACGTCCAACAGCACCAGCCATAAGAACTTGTTTATACAAGCATATAAACACACACACCTACACTCAGCACTAACCACTTTGTCCAGAATACTACAAAAACTGCTGCTAACTACTCGTCCTATAGATGGCATATTACTTGCACATCTTTTCATCTATATCTGCACTATATTAGTTCTATTTGCACTATATTTGTTGTAATTATCGTTTTTGTTCTAGATCTGTGCCCTGTTATTGTCCCCCCCGACCCCCAGCTTAGCTTAACTTGTAAATATTCTTCTTTGCGATTCTTCGAAGCGCGATGGTTAAATTAGTTTCCCATTTTCTTACACAGCCCCTTGCATTTTCATTGAACTGAATATGTGCGCGTTACACATTTTTCATTATTATTATTTTATTAAAGCCTTGTTGTTGTGTTCCAGTCCATGTATATGCCAACACCGGGGTCTGAGAGAAACGGTCCTCTATATGTCCCGTACATATGGCAGAATTGACAATAAAGTTGAATTGAATTGTTTTATTGTCTTTGGTTGTCTGTGTTTCTGTTGACAAATTTCTAAACACCGCCCGCGGCACACCTGGGATTATGCCGTAGTGGCACCGGTTGAGGAAAACTATTCTAGAGCACAAACTCTCTCAGTGCATTTGTCCCATGCAGCCTTATTCCCATGACACCCATGGTTAAAAAATCCAAGGGACCACTTCAATAATTATCTACACGCCATAGGATTTTGTATACGGCTCTTCATACTTTCGTAACTGTGTTGAAAATGCTGAGGACGTTTCACTGATTCCATCCCGTGTGTATTTTTATATGCTTGCAGAGTGTAAAAACAAAAACTATGTTTTAAAGCAAAATTGTGAATGAACCACATTGAAATATGCAACGATGTGAAAGGATGTGTTACCTTGACAAGTGAGAGTCAACACCTTGATACCCTTCCTTGCATATGCACTCAAAGCTCCCAAGTGTATTGATACCATAAACATTTGGAATTAAAAATAATTTACCTTAAAAAATGTAACTCATAAAATATTTCTTAAATACTGCCTTGCTAATTAAAACATGTTTGATTTCACACGTATATCATAGGTTATTTAAAAAGCACTCAAGTGAAAATATCACAGTTAACAACCGTCAGACAGTTTCAATCAATCGCATGTATTAAGCTTACTATTCTAATAAAAAATATATAGTTAAATAGCATTCATTTACCCAAACGACATTGCCCCTTCTAACGTTTACAATTTGACAGAATAGACTTTAACAATGTAATTGATACCTTGACACTGAGCGCTGTCGATGGTGGCGTTGGTGTAGCCCGTCTTGCAAGTGCATGTATATCCATTATACAAGTTCAGGCATGTCTGATTGCATTTAGCTGGTACGTCCAGGCATTCATCCACATCTGCCAATCCATCAACAGTGCATAAAAATCACATGTTACTTGAAACAGAGTTACAATGTTTAAGCATGATTTGGGTGCTTCTGTGGTGTAAAGGTTAGCACATTAGACAAAAAAGAGGTCTCCTGGTTTAATCTCATCTTCTGGCACAACAGTTGAAACAACGGTGAAGGTTTATTCAATCCACCTGCTTTGGTTCACCTATCGGTTACCATGGTTAGAGCATAGTTAGTCCATAAGGAAATTCGCTTAGGGTAAAGTGTGGGGTACTCACACCTCTTCCAAGACATTTGGGCCAGCATAGAATAATAATAATTTATTACATGCATATAGTAGCACCTTTCACCCAGAGGTCCCAAGGCGCAGCACGAAAGAGAGCAGGGGGAATGCAGCCATTGGGTCAACTGGGGCCAACCCGCCAGACACTGAATCCTACATATTATGATGTTATTGGGCCATGATTTAATGAAGAGGGGGAGAACACAAAAACTCTGCACAGAAAGATTCCTGAGGCGGGAATCAAACAACCACGGGAAGGACCTTCTTTCTGCGAGGCGCAGATGTTACCACTGCGCCACCAAAATATACCTGAGTGGAGGTTCTCCTGGCAGCAATGGTGTGAATAAGCAATGCACCGTTACCCCCTCTACATACGCATACGCTATGACTTGCATTCAACGTTCTATCTGTGGTGTTTTTGTCATGTGTCAACATCCAAATATATCTGAAAGTAACAAGAGTGCTAAGTAACAAGAGTGCTAAGACTGTGTGAAATCTTGTTCAACAAAACATTAAGACTATTCATTATCCCTGCAGTAGGCTATTATTACCTGGTGGGTTTTTAGTGCATTTTTTGTATTTAGCAAGACACATTCTTCATCAATTATGTGAAAAGTGCATGTACTACACTTCATTAGTTTGCAGTGAAAAACGTTCTAAGAGAGAACATTTCACCCTTTCTGGCACAAATATAGGTGTTAATAGGCAAGCCAGTGAGACATGGCCACAAAGAAGGCTGCCTCTGGTGTGGACCAATCAATTTCAAGGAAAGCGCAAACATTATCAAAGTATATTGTTTGCATATTTTGCCACAAGCATGCATGGGTATTGCAGAATTGATACCTTGTGAAAGGTGTCTATTTGGTGTTAAGACCTATATTATAGCCAGAAAGTATAAAACCTTTTCTCTTTTTCACCATCTGTATAATGGCAAAAAGGTCGCCATAGTTAAAGATACGCTAACAAAATCAACAGTAAAATGTGTACATAAAAACTGTACGCACCGTAACACTTGGTCCCGTTGCCTGTGAGCCCAGCGGGACAGGGCCCACACTTGAACCCTAAGGAGGGTGCAGGTTCATCTGTGCAGTTCACTCCAGGATGGCAGGGGCTGTCCACACATGCATTAAAGTCGTCCGTGCAGTAAACTCCCGCGTAGCCAGGATCACACAGACAGCCGGCAACCTTCAGGCAGTCGCAGCAACACGGCAAATAAATACATTGCAAAATGACACAGCTTATGCATGAAAACTAAAGCCATGAAAGTGAAAGTGTCGATAAAGTTTAATGATGAAATGGTATTCAGTCCACTGAAAGGGGTAAAGTTATGGGTTATAAAATACATTAACTGATATGTTGTTATCTAATTATATATCCAGATCTTTAGTTTACCCAAATAACATGATATCGTACCAGGCCACTGTGGGTTTAAATGGGGTCCTACGTGTACGCCCACCACCGGCGTGGAAGAATGGCAGGCGCATCCTACAGATGACAAGCCGATGGTCAGAGGGCAGATCAGCTCCACGGTAGGTCCTGGTGTCAAGGACATGGGCTCGCATCCGCTGATCCGTCACTATGTAGTCCAGCAGACCACTTGTGCTGTTGTGGGTCGCGGCGACAGCTCTTCAAGGAGGGTGGACCAGACATCCCTTTCCTCAGCAACAGATTCCAGCTCTTCCTAGGGGATTCCCAGGCGTTTCCAGGCCAGCCGAATTATATAATCCCTCCAGCGTGTCCTGGGTCGGCCTCTAGGTTTTTGCCCAGTGGGCCGTGCCTGGCAGACTTCCCGGGGAAGCCTCCCAGGGGGCATCCTTAACAGATGCCCGAAGCACCTCAACTGGGTCCTCTCAATAGGAAGGAGCAGCGACTCTACTTTGAGGTTCTCCCGGATCTCTGCGCTCCTCACCTTGTCACGGACAGTGAGCCCAGCAACCCTGCGGAGAAACTTCATTTCTGCCGCTTGTATCAGCGATCTCGTTCTTTTGGTCATTACCCAAAGCTCATGACCATAGGTGAGGATAGGGACATAGATTGACCTGTAAACCGAGAGCTTCGTCCTAGGACCAAGCTCCCGCTTCACTACCACGGAGCAGTACAGTGCCTGCATCACTGCAGCCGCTGCTCCAATCCGCTGGCCAACCTCACGTTCCCCCTAACCATCGCTCGTGAACAATCACCCAATATATTTTAACTCCTCCACTAAGTACGCACATGTAGTGCTATTTAAATAAGATCTCAACCTTTTTAATGAGCAACTAATTAATCAAAACAGCCATTTAAAAGGCAGATGAAAGTAAAATTGAGAATTTATGGTAATTGAATAACTATAAATATTTGTATAAATATATAATCCTCAGCAACACCAAATGTCTGCCTCTTCAGAATGATCCCCAAATGAACTGATGGAATTCACGATCACTAACTAATTACTTTAATGTCTAAACAATTGGTCAACGTACATACGTTTAAACATGAAAATGTAACATCTATCTATAGCATTCAAAGACACCCTGGGGGTCAAGGTAGAAGCGTTCACGTCGCGATCCCTGTCAAGTAATACTTGGTATTGCCTGCGAATTCTACCAAACACTTCGAGGCCGAGCTGAAAGACAACGATGTCCAGAGGCTGACCATCGTGCTTCGAAGAATCGCAAAGAAGAAGAAGAAAGACACACTCATTTTGTGGGAAAGAAAGTTATAAAGCAATCTCGATAAAATAAACTCAACACATGTCAATAGCACTGCCCTAAAGAGGAACTACATATGTATATCTAGACATAGCTATGAAAAAGGGGCATCGTCTGCATAATATATTCGAACCTTTTGAGGACAACGTTACTGATGTACGTGTGCCGTTTGTGTTATTTGCACTTGTTGTCCGGTGGCAAAAAAGTTTCATGCTGTTATTGTTTAATTAGGGGATGAAAGGAGAGTAATCCATGAAAGCATTTTCGTGTTTAACTTTCCATAAAAGCAATTTCTGTCAACTATGAAATATTGGCTGTGAGTGAACTAGTGAAGTGATGGGGCATCCCAGCCGACCTGGAAAGTGGATCCGTCGCTGCCACTGATACTCGGGGTGGTCTGGTTGTAGAGGCACGTGGCGTTGGAGCTGCAGTTGCACAGAGTGAGGTTGAGCAGCAGCACAGAGGTGGCCTTGCCGTCGCTGGCGCTCACCATGCCAAACACTGGATCTGAGCTTCTGGGGCTCCAAGTCAAACTCCCATTACCTGCAACAGCAGTAATCAATGAGCACAGATGAATGGCCTTCATGGATAGTGTTGTATAGATGTTCAGAAAACAATATTTTGAAGAATTTTTGTCACTAGTGTTTTAAAAGCATATATGTAAAATACTGTAATATACATATTTATAAATGGGTGAGCATGGTAGTGCAGTGAATTGCGCTGCCACCGCCTCACACCAAGGTCCCGGGTTCATACCTGTAATGCTGAGGTCTGAGGAATTTGTGTCAATTTTAAACACGATGGTGTCATTGTTCGGGTCAGTGGCTTCGATCTTGACTGTAATTGTCTGATTCAGCATGGTATGAATTTGCCCATTGCTAGTGATGCTGGGAGGGAAGTTTTCTGAAACACGGATAACACACGTAACGATTATACATTCACAAAAAAACCCTTTGTTACACGTAACTGGTAAACCATAGCCATATGTATAAATATACATTGAGTGATACAACAATGAATCAATACTCAATAGTTAATTCATCTGCGATTTTGAAATGAGTACGTTGTTAACGAACCTTAACTTTACAATATTAAACTATAGGTAATTCCCATTATGTGAAAACTAGCAAATAATACAAGAGCTATTAAAACCATGTACTGATACATATATATTAGGGTATCATTACAGTATCACTAAACTTAAGTATTGTGTTACATGTATAAATATCAGTCAAGGTATTATCTAGGTATTTATCTAGTAATACAAGTTATATAGTGTGTCTTCAGTGTTAAGGTAGGTGTCTGTTCACCCCATGAGCTGCTTGAGCAAGGCTCAGTGAAGATGTACATTATTCCAATTAAACAAATGCTGTGGAAATCTACCCCGTCACAGCTAATCTTGTTCTAACTGAAGGATGTTTAATAATAATAATTTCAATTTATATAGCGCCTTTCACCCGAGGGTCACAAGGGCCGCGAAGAGGACGGCATGTCAACAACGAAAGAAAAAAAAACAATAAAAACCAAAGCAACAGAAAACAAATGATCAAGGCTACTTCGAATATACTGAAAGGTCGTGAAACTGGCAATCTTAAGAGCGGCAACATTCGGCCAGCGTCCCCTAAGATGGCCGTCACTTCCTTGAAGACAAACACGGAGGGAGACAGGGAGGAAGGGTGAGCAACAGGGAGAGACACAGGGACACAGAGACAGGAAGACAGAGAGACAGACACGAGGGGGAAACAACGCCAATCCAAATTAAACAATCAACATTGAAGCACAAGAACACGTAACAGCAAAAAAAACCGCAGGCACCCACAACAACAAAACACAACTTCCATACGCGACACCACGAGGCGAGATTAGGCAAGGCAGGACTGGGCCAGGAGTTGGCCGCGCAAAACAGACAACAAAAAAACTGTAACAGATTCTTTCCCTCATGAATTGAGTAAGACACAACAAGAACAACTATTTATTATTAGAACTGTATTATATACACATTATTTATTATCGTTGCATTCAGGCTAAGCGGGCATACCCGTCTATGAAAGGAAATAATACAAATGATACAAATGAGATAATCACATTTCTGGTGGAGGGTGTTTATTGTTACATGTCTAATGTTTATTGTTTGATCAAGAAGTTCTGTTTATATTCTATACCACTTTTCCACTGGCACATCTGAGCCAAGCCAGCGTGGTGGGGGCCATTACATCATGGGGGGAGGAGGGGAGTTCTCTTCACTGGCCATTTGCTACGCCGTGCCAGAACCAAACCATGATAAGCTGGCCTTACAAGACATATGAAACTGGCTTGGGGGCAAGTAGAGCTACAGGCAAAGCTTGTAACGAATTCACTGCATATGACACCAGTTAATCCACTGTATTACACAGTTGTCGCATGCGATATCAGTGGCTCTGCTTTAGCGGTGGAAGAACAAATTGGTGCCTCCTGAGCCGCACCAGGCAGCCTCAACATGGCTCGGTTCTACAGTGAAAAATAGGCATGCCGTAATTTTACACTCACGCAGAGTTTGCTGCTGAGTTGCAAAGTCTCCGGCGCTGGACGATGTGGCTAGCCCAAAGTCTGTGTCCCCGGTACTCAGCATATCAAATATGCAGCTGGACTCTCCTTTGCACAAAGCCGTAACCGTGGCTAGTTTATCGGCAGGCGTCTGATGTATGAGTTCTTCATAAAATAGCGGCACGAAGCTATTGTTGTTAAATGTGTACCAGCTCTCTCCACTGCTGGTGTTATAAGTAAACAGGCTTGTGTTGGGCGTTGTTTTCCCTGTGAACAGATGAAAACGTGTTTTGTTAAAATATTATTGTAGGAAACACATTATTAATATAGTATGTAGCAACAAAAAGAAACCAACAATACGAACGCTAGATTATTTCAGCTTTATAAGCACCAAGGTGGATTATTTATTTACCTATATTTTATATTGACAATACTTCGTGGAATGTAACTGGTGATGTTGTCACTTACATAATTTCATATTTAATTAAAGTCTCAGAAACATACACTGCTCAACGTAGAAGGTTAATGTCTCACTTAGTAAGTGTATGGTCTTTGCTGATCAATTATTACTGAACTGAATGAAGAGACTTCTTGAAAATGAGCACATTGAAATATATATTAGACATCAGCAGTATGATACAAGCTGATTTTTTGCGTCAGAAATAGATTCTGATAACAACCGTCACCAAATGTTTGATAAGGTAAAATATGAGTGGTATATTCCACCACTTATGCACTTTAACAAACGTTTCTTTATTCCAGTGCAAGCATAATAATGCACTGGCAATCGAGACCGCCCAATCCGTGTCATTATATGTTGGCTAAGTGTAATGTTTGTTTCACAACTCATAAGTAAATTCATAAACCTCAAATTCACTTACACGTATTTCCAAAGCTATAATATATTTGTGATTCAGGAGGCACACTACTTCCATTGAATGGAAGAACTGTTCCATTAAAGGCTTGGAAGTCATCGGTGGGATCCTTGTTGAAAACACCTGCAATGAAATCCAATTGTAATATATCAGCAAAACAATGTATATTCAAATGTACTAGAGTCTTAAAAACAACCATATTCTTAATAAAACAGCTGATCAGGATGACCCATGAAGTTTATTTTACTAATCCAACTTTATATTGACTCCTGGAGTCTCAGACGATGATTGTGAAGCTCAAGAAACAGGTAAATACATAAGAAAAACACTACATTTGTCAAATAACATCGCCATAATAGGAAAATATATGTAGTCACTGTAATGTTAAGCAAGCAATGGATATTCCACATTACTATGCAATCTTTAAAACAACCACTATTGATTTCCGAATAAATGGTTCTTGTTCTTAAAGCCCTGAAGGTGATGGGGCTGAGTCAAGTTCTGAATTGGATTTGAACTCACTGCCCAAATCCAAATCGAGCACCCTGCTCCAGCTCCATCCTATCAGATTAGGCACGAATGACTAGCAAGGGTAAAAGAAGAGGTTAAAAGTTGTTGAACGTGTGAAAGGGCAGGTTCATTGTGACTCACCCAGCAGGCCCTTCGTGCGGTTGAAGAATTTATCGGGCATTAAGGTTATGAAGTTGAGAGCCCCAAGGATGCTGGACACATTCACAGAGATGCCTGACGCGAAGGCAGCTACCACCTGACTTGTACGTGTCCGCGTGATTGACATGTTTTGAATGTAGAAATCGGCTAATGATAAAAAAACATAGGCGGTAAATTTAATGTTATGTCGTACATAGTGGCACAGCTTCAAAGTTAGTTTTTAGTTCATGCAGAACTGCAACTTTATATTCAGAGTGATCGAGACAGACAAAAGAGTAAATGGTATGGATCTCATTAGGACTCGCAGACAAAACACACCTTGTTGATTCTATGTAACAGTGTATTGTATACAAAACATACAACTAATCATAATTATACATACAAGCTACATTGAAATATAAAATACAGTGACTGCATCAGTTTTAATTTTGCAGGTAAAATGTATCTTAACAAAAAAAGAGGAAATCCTGCATTTACCTGTTACATTAATCACTTTGTCATCTAACAGTACCACTATGTCGCTGTTTTGGAGAATCCATTCAACCTGTAAAAAAAAAAGACTGTTTGTAAACACTCATTCGTGAAAACATAATTTTTTATTGTCAAGAAAAAGTGTGGATAACAAAGTAATAAACATAAAAGACGATTTTTCAACGTAAAATAAATAACATCTCAGGTGTGATACTTTTCGAATGCTTCTGTTATGTACTGCTGAAGATCACTCAACAATTTTGTTTTTTGGCATGTTCCGATAATCTCTGAGTTACACCAAGCCATTAAACCTGCTATCTAATTATAATGTTTTAATACCTGATGACACCTTTATGTACAGGCATACGTCGCTAATATGGTGGGTTAGGTTCCAGACCACCGCCATAAAGTGAATATTACCTTAAAGCAAATCAAAGCCTTTTTTTCACTCGGAAATAAGGCTGTCTTGCTTTCTTATCACTTCGTGTTCACTGGAGTACGATTTTTTCTTTATTTCAAGAACTTCTCCTTTGAGTTCACTACTGTGCTGTTTGGCGCTCAAAATCTAGCTTACGGCATATCGCGGCGTTCAACATGCCTTTCTCACTAAGCTTAATGATTTCTAGCTTTTGATTTAAAGAAAGAGGCTTGCGACTCTTCTTTTCACTAGCACTACACTTAGGGGCCATGGTACTGTAATTAATAATTACAATAATAACAATAACACAAGTAAAAAGTTTGAAATTGAGGGCTCCCCGTGCTGTGTCAGCTGCGATGGCTGTTTGACCAATATTCACCACGCTGGTCAGTGCAAGTTGGTGAAGGAGGGAGTCCAACGCCAGTTCTGATATCACCTATTTCCCACACATCTTAGAAGAGGAGGGAGTCCCCACACTTTACCCTATTACACGTGACTTGCTGTGTGAACACAGGCAGTGGGGGTGGATTTTAGGCCTTTAAGCTTGGAATCTAACATTTGTCAAGCCACTTGCACGTACCTTGCTGCCACCGGTCTGTTGTGCAACGATCGCTGTAAAGGTCGTCGCTTTTGAAGTCAAATTGGCGGAGGCATTGGTCCTAGCGATTTCTGTGCGGCCCTGCATGGTGAAATTCATCCCATCTCCAAACACTTCTAACAAGGTGTACTCTCCCAGACCATTAAAGGTGTATGAGACATTGTCCAGGGTTACGATATGAGGGTCACCAATGAAATACGCTGCAATGAAAAGATAACCAAGTTCACAATGTCAGATTGTCAGGCTCATAGCACAGTGTGCTAACCATTCTGTCAACATTCCATCGAATTCAGCTTTTTGTTGAGATTCGTGTAGCTATAAAAATTAGAAAATTATAATTAAATTGTCATGATATTCAAAGGATAATTGAGTGGCACTCATCTGGCTTGAAACAGGCACGAATATTCCATACCACTGACAGGGCCTAGTTTACACTCGGATCAAATGGTTATTGTTTTAGATTTTTTATAAAGTGCCGCTTTGCAGTGAGTAGCGCGTTCGCTTAACAGCAAGCCGCGGGTTCGATTCCTAGCGCGGGTGCCTTTCTTTGTGGAGTTTGTACATTGTCCCCGTATTTGGGTAGAGCCCTGCCTTGCGTCTTATGTATGTAGGGATATGCTCCGGCTCACTACGACTTCTACAGAGTTAAGCTGATACTGATATTGAATGAGTAGGACTGAAATGCCATTTATTGGGGATGATGGGCTCAGTTTATTCCTGAGAGAAGCGCTTGACACAGCTACAAAAGGGATATATTGTGTAAAGAATTATCAATATATACCGTATGTTAAGAATATCGCTAACTCGAGTTTATTCCAATGGGAGAAACAGAGACTGATGTTGTTGCATAGCCTATACTCATAGTTGGGAAGCATTGGTCTTTAAATGTCAAACAGTGATCTTTGGATGCTTAGCCCATGGGCGACAACATTGAAATCCACGTAATTCTTAACAGAGGACTCTTACCAGCCGAGGGTGGCTTGTAGTTAGCACATTGGTTGGGAGGGCGTCTCTGTTGGTACAGACTGCAAAACTTGGAATTTCCAGACTGGCAACATGATGTTAATGGTTCCACTTCCTTTGCTGGATAGGAAAAAAAGTGTATTGTTTAAAATCATTGATGTAGCTCTCCTGTGTTTCAGGTTGTACTGCCCATTGTCAGGGCCGGCGCCAGACTATTTTGCGCCCTATGCAAGGCCAGCTACTTGCATCCCCCATCCACACTTTTTTTTTGCCAACTTCAATTTTGAAAAACAGATGTTTCGTTTAAAAAATAGCTATGCTGTCAACAAAAACACAGACAAATTACATTTACGTGAATAAAAAAATCCTAAATATAATACAAAGTCCCTGAAACTTCTTTGAGATATACAAATGTTATTGAGGGATGAAATGCATATCCTAAAATAGCAAATTTACCACGTGTGATGGTAACTAACTCATAAAAAGGGCTAGACTATGAATGAACTATTATATTTTCCTTGCTTTATATTTTGCTTAAAATAATCATTTGTATAAAACTGTGACCCTTAAAGGTCAGAAATGCGCATCTCTGAAATCTGTGCCCGAGGCGGCTGCCTAGTTGGCCTAATGGTAGCGCCGGCCCTGCTCATTGTACAACATGAGGTCTGACATTCTGCTTTGTGTGCTGAGACCTTTTTCAGAATCAGAGCTTCTGCAGGAAGTCAAAGAAGCTCCCAGGACCTCAAGTCAAACATCATACCAAGCAATATGCGGTACAACTTGAAAAAACACTCTACAAACACAACTAAGAAAAAAATCTAAGCAAAATCAGTAATTATTTTCTGAAAATAATCACAACATTCACTCAGCCAAATTTATCACGAAAATAAATCACTTGTAATCCAGGTATACAGCAGCCTTGACCTTGTGATCATATCAAAGTTAAACGTTAATGTGTCTAGACAAAATGTAATAATTGTGAACTTAGAAATAGTTCAATTGTGAGTTTAGCATTTTGTTAAAGTGCAATTAGGCTAGGAACAATTAAATGTGTAAATAATGTGAGTATAGTAAGTTAGGAGAAAAAGCATATCTTATAGAAAAAAACACAGTCCTTGCACTTTCCCCCACAGTCTTTATCCAAACCCCATTTCCGGTCTCTGGACAAGAAGGCTCATGGTGGAACGATATCCCAATAGAAATTAGGACAACATATTCACAGATAACATTCCGTAAACGTTTAAAGGCACATTTATTCAACACCCGCCTATAGGTACGACCACAATCACAACAAAGCAAGAAGTCATCTTTATTTATTTACTTATATGTTTCATGCTTGTCTGTTTATTTATGTATATGCATGACATTGATGTAAGTCGCCCAGGACAAAGCTGTCTGTTAAACGGTAAATAATAACGTAAAAAAAGATACAAGGTTTTACCTTTTCTGGCAGGAGACAAGTTTTAAGATCTTAAGAAACACCAAATGGACACCTTTTTGCAAAGGATCCAGTTTGCAAGAAGCCACACATGCTTGTGGCTAAAACATGCAAACAAAATGCTACGATAATATATGCATTGTACGGCCTCGCAATGTCTTATTCACATCCCCGCTGGCAGAGTGGCCTCCACTTCAGGCAGCTCTAAAGAAACGCTCTAGAGATTAATTTGACCTATCAGTCCTTGCTTGAGAGGCAATTTGGAATAGGTCGGAGTACCACATGCTTACCCGCTTATCGACTGAACTGTGATGTGTCCATTTATACTGCTGGGTGGACAGAGGCACAGTGATATTTAAGAAAATGTACAATACAACTATGTTGTATTATTAAAATCACTTACTGTAGTAAAGCTGAACGTCTGGCTGCAGAGTGTTCTTGAACCAAGGAGTTGGAAGATACCGCTCATACCACCCAGACACAAGGGCCCCAAATCTATTGAAGTAGCATCTCACCCCTCCACCAAATTCATCTTTAATGACACTCTGCAGACTCGATGATGCACCTGGCACACATACACATGTTTAGCATTAATACCATTACAATATCAACAGGAGAAAACAATCACAATGATAATATTCACATTTAACCATATACGTGTATTGGACTAAAGTTAATAATGCCATATTGCATGCATATAAACAGATAAACCAATGGACACTTGCTGGTACAGAGATAAGTGTAATTAAATGATGTAAATGATGTAAAGATAGGTAAGCTAGCCAGTTATCGAAAGGCATGGTTATATGGCGTGATTATAAAAATAACAATACATTACAATGAAATAAAGAACATACTGTACTTCACTGCTAGTGTCAATAAAATGCAACATAGGATAATCTTAAAATTCATGCTTTACATAATGTCATTTATGCAGTGATTTCTTTTTCAATTTGCCCCAACAGCAAATTCATATTCAGCCGCACCTGCAACGGATGAAGGCTGGTAGCCATAATTGACTAAGCGGTCTCCAGTGATATAGGAACTGTCAATTCTTCCTTGGAAAAAAGAGCAGGGGCAAGTGATGAACTTGTTGATGGAAGGCAGGACTGACTCATTCATATACCAGTCCATACACTTGCGCTTTGGATTGATGGTCACATTCAAGGCTGAAGCCAGCCTATAAGCCCATCTTCCTTTTAATCCTGCAATACATTCATTTATATACATTATTTAAATGCACCACGTCACCGTTATTATCGACAAAAGCATGATCTGACTTACATTGGCAAAAAAGCCTAATGTTTACCATGCCATTATTCTACTGATGTAGGTTTTCATGGCTCTATGCATGATGGTTGCTTTTCAAAGCCGTTCTTTCAGGATAGCCGTGTTGAGCCCTCCCTCTCTCTCCTTCGCGACGTTTCGTGTCAGACACACTGAGTTTCAGAACTCAGAACGCCTGAAGATGCCTCAAATGTAGGGAGCGAAACTTCATGAAGGAGAGAGAAGCAGACTTGACACGGCTATCCCGAAAGAACAGCTTTGAAAAGCTGCGGCGATCGCCACAGCTCAAGGGTGCGGCTATAGAGAAGCGTCATTCTGCGTTGTTTGTTTTTGAGAGAGGGATGCTGAGTAACTGTTGTGAGGAACTGGCGAGAGCACGTAAGCACGTCGCAGTGAGTGATATAAGTAGGTTGGCAAGGTTTTGTGGGTGTCCTGTTTGTATGGCTAGGTGGGAAAGTAGTGTGGTCTGGTAACTAGTGGAAATGAGAGGAATGGAAAAGGATGGAAAATAAATGGAAAAAACAGGACCAACGGGTCCCATTGGGGGCCATAAACAGAATATTTTTTTGGGCCCCCAGGCATGTTATTAAAATCAATAAGAATAAAATGCAAAAATGGGCCCCCTTGCACTGCTCGGGGCCCTAAGCATTTGCTTAGTCTGCTTATGCATAGCGCCTGCACCCTACACAGAGCAGTCTGTTTTCACAGGTGGAAGGGATTCAGAGTGGGAGTGGCCACAAAGAGGTCACGTGATTTGCAGGAGGCTTGAGCTAGGTTTAACCAGGAAAGTTGCATTTGCCCATTTTTGTTAATGTTTGGCATGCTGAAGGACACTAGTAGTAACCCAGCTCAATCCTGATTAGGTAGGTTGGTGGGAAAGTGTCTCTTTAGCAGTGATAATCACCACATTCAGGAACCATCTATAGCAATTTGAAATAAGAAATAAAATGAACTGTGATATTATTCACAATATGCAAAATGGGAATATATATGTGCATTGTATTATTATGCTGCTTTGGTGAACTTTTAAATGAAGTAAAAATAAATGGCAATAACTGTTTTCACGATTCGATGTATGAAAATTGCTCTCCATAGCTATTCTTCCTGGATAGCCGAGTCAAGTGTTCCTTCTCTCTCCTTTGCAACGTTTTGCCTCCCATGCTGGAAGGATAATCAGGCGTTTCTGAATGGTTTTGGCGTAACCGTGTTGTGTTATATATCTGCAGTGCATTAAGATATATAACACAACACGTTTCAGCTAAATCGATTCAGAAACGCCTGATGATGCTTTCAATGTGGAAGGCGAAATGGCGTGAAGAAGAGAGAAAAAACACTCAACACAGCTATCCAGAAAGAACAGCAATAGAGAGCAATTCTCAATAATCAGATACTGCATTGGCAGTGGTGTAGAGATGGTTATGTACTGTAAAGAAGGCCATTGTCCTATGTGCTGTGAAGGAGGAACATTACTGGAAACATCACCTTAAATAATAACTGGTTTCATAGCACTCTGTAACAAGCTACCAGGAATGTAGCGATGCACCACAGTAAGTCAGATGGCACCAGTATAATCTAACACAAATCCAGTTCTGGTTATCTGCATGACTTTTATAAAGGTCGATGGTGAATGAATCATGCACTTGTTTAAAACCAACCTTTATGTGCACTTGCAAGGAATGTGCACTGGATCACACAGGTGGTAAACCAAAAATGATGCAAATCACTATCAGCACTCTTAGGGAAAAGTAATGCGTAAAAGACATTGCTTCCAGTGAAAAGTATTTTGTTGTTTTTCCAAATGGCAAAGGAAACCTACGTTTTGTAACAGAGTGCAGCTTGTAGGATTTGAGTGCTCAATATGTATGGACCAAGATGGCTTTAAACTAAGTGTTGCCTATTACACCATTTGACTTTTTAATGTTAGTTATTAGATTGCATTTTTTAAAAGTTTACATCAACCGGGTGTGGCTCAACCCATCACTCCTCTGGGGTCAATAAAATAAGTACCCTGCCATAATAACGCGAAATTTCCTGGGCTATGAAATAAGCAAATGCCCACACATAGGGCCATCTGAAAATTACACTTGTGTAGAATGTTGATTGCAAATAGGTATGTGATTTTGATTACCAGATTGACCATGGCAGTATGCTGGCTCTGGAATCACATTAGTACAAGTGCATGCTAAACCAAATAATCAAATATTCTTGAAGGTTACATGCGTTAATATGTAACAATGGTGATTCATAAAAGGAATTACTTTTATGGAAACTCTTGCCTTACCAAATGACCTTAGTATTAAGTTAAATATTACTATCAATAATGAGCGGTTTTTAAACATTTGATCTCCCTCAAAAGTCACAACCCGTTTGTATTTTGATAAACATCCCCTCAATTCTACTTACGTATAACACCATTTTAAATGAACATAATTTAGGCAATGAAATGGCCAAGAGGTGGAATATTTTTGGTCCCTATATAATAATATATATTTGTAACACGCGCATATTCTCCGGGCGCGTTCCGCCCGTTGATTCGGAGGAGCAGATATATGGCAAAGCAACTTGCAAAATGAATGTCAGAAAGCACTCCATTAATTTGAATGTATAAAAGTGTACAAATGAATTACCAGTATTGAGTCCAACGGCCATATCTGGTCGATAGCGAGATATATTTGTGTATTTTGAGAGTTCGTCGTTGTAATACAACTGAGCTGTTCCGCTGTTAGGGGGAAAATTAAGACATCATTGACTTTTAGGAAGCAAGTTGGCAGATATACGAGAATTTCACATGGTAGCCAGCATTACAAAAATAACCTATGTAAAAGAATATACTACACATTCTTGATCTTATCTTTACATAAAAAAAACCTTGGTGACCAGGTTCATATTGTTTGTGCATGCCACTGTGTTCCCATAACATTGTGGCAATGACAAATATTTTTAGAGAATTGACAAATCTACATTGCAGCTGCCACAAACAGGATCACCATGTTGCCGATAGTAACGAAAATTTCTGCCATGACACACACCTGCTGAATCCCATGAGAGCATTGTTAGAGTTGGGGTCTCTGCTCTCTGGCCTCCATTGCATGCCTCCATCTTTATAGTAGATGAGGCAGAATGAGGAGTCGCCATCTGTGCTCAGAACAGCCTGGAAGGTGTTTGTCTGAAAATAAAACCGCACGTCAATGCATTAGTTATTCATGATGAGAAGAATACGAATTACTGGAAAGACGATACTGATTGGAAAGTATAAATTCAGTATAGGATGGTTGTAGAGATTAATTCTATTTTAATGCGTTGCCAAGTGTGGATGGATAAGTACGTTTTGTGTACACTCATTTATTTGAATCGAGCAAGGAAATATAATAGTTGATATGAAAATACAGCATATGTGATATTTACCTATTTACATTCTAATGCCCAAACTATATATTTTACGAGCAACAGAGGGCTAGACATATCACAATAAATGCACATGCTCTGTGACAACTTTGACTAATAATAATACAAACATTTGTAACGGGCGCATTGCGCCCGTCGATTCAGAGGGGCAGAGCCTGGCTCAGTGGATTTGTCGTGAGTCGGTGACCATGAAAACTGTTTCTAGCAAACATATCGCCTGGCCACACACACATGACACTGGACTAGTCTTACTACATCTGGAGGTGGTCTCCACTATTGTTTGGTGAATACATTTATCATGCTAAAAAATACAGTAAAACTACCTACAGCGGTACAACCATTCTTGATAAAAGTAAAACAACTGAATACACTGTGACCGTGTATTTACATACAACACAGAATTGTGTATCGGTTGCAATGCAAAAAAAATCCAGTTCATGTTTAAAGAAATGTCTTTATAACCACGCTGCTACCGTTTTGAAGTAACCTTTTGGTTAAGCATATTGATTCAAATACAGCCGAAAGGGAATTTTAAGAAAAAAGCAAGCTAAATACTTTGTTCAAAACATTTAGTTAATCCATCCATCCATCCATTTTCAGACCCCACTTAATCCTGTATAGGGTCGCGGTGAGCCGGAGCCTATCCCGGCAGACACAGGGCGCAAGGCAGGGAGGGAACACCGAGGATGGGACGACAGTCCATCGCAGGGTGCCAGGGGAAATTTAGTCAATACGCAAAGTTACCTGGCAGCATATCTTTGGACGGTGGGAGGAAACCAGAGTGCCCGGGGGAATACCCACGCGGACACGGGGAGAACATGTAAACTCCACACAGAAAGGCCCCCGAGCAGAGATTTGAACCCGGGACCTTCTAGCTGTGAAGCGGCAGCGCTACCCACTATGCCACCGTACTGCCCCTTTAGTTAATGCAATGCACTGAAATTATGAAACGCTTTACCATCTCTAGAAAGTACCATTTAACACACATTCCATATGGCGCATCGTTGAGGTGTTTATTGGCACCTGTAACATGACTTCAACTACCTAATATCTTAAGTATTTCAATAAGGAAATGAACAGCAGGTATGTGAAAAACAAGCTATAGTCTTCTTCTTTGCGATTCTTCGAAGCACGATGGTCAGCCCCGGGACATCGCTGCCCCTGAGCTCAGCTTCAAAGTGTTTGGTAGAATTCGCAGGTAATACCAAGTATTACCTGACAGGGATCGCGACGTGAACGCTTCTACCTATTATCATTGTTTACCTGCCAACATACCTTACCTGATAAAAAAAAATCATTGTAAAAACCCCATAAATTTCAGATCCTGTTTGAAAAATCAAATTACAGGTATGCTTCTGCTTTGCGATTCTTCGAAGCGCGATGGTTAAATTACAGTTTCCCATTTTCTTACACAGCCCCTTGCATTTTCATTCAACTCCTCAAGGTCAAGGTAGAGGCGTTCACGTCGCGATCCCTGTCAAGTAATACTTGGTATTACCTGTGAATTCTACCAAACACTTCGAAGCCAAGGAGCTGAAAGACAACGATGTCTAGAAGCTCAACAGGTATGCTAAAGCTTCTGTATTCAAGTTCATGACATGTCTGTCCAATAGGTTCACAGGTATGTACTGACTGGCTTTTGGCTATTTTTATCAATAAAAAAACTGCCTACATTTTACTCACAGTATTAAAATAAACCTATAGAAAGTATCTTATTCAATATACCGTACCAATGCACGTAGTGGCAACAAAAGAAGCAAGAAGCTAATCATGCTGCTGATTCCACAGAGTCAGTTTTCATATTATTCATCCACCTAGACCTGGATGCACTGTCTAATTGTGTTTGAGATGGGAACATTGGTGTTAGGAGAAATACATGCATTACCACCGAGGTCAACTACAAGCTGTTGTTGGGTTGTGAAGACGGAAATACTTGTGTCTTGGCACGAACTGGACAAGTCTTGTAAAAAACAACCTTCGTGTGATGAAGGATTACTGTAATCTTTTTGAAAACGTGTTTTTGTGAAATATTTTCCATACAGGTATCAACAACACAATGTCGGTCTCTACTTATTGCCCAGAACTGGGGGAACTGGAATTCGTGAAGAATTTGCACGCATTTTGCATTTCCTCTTGGTTTATTTTAAAAGTTCACATTGTGTAGATTCGCAGCCCATTCGCCCAACCCCTCACCAGCTCCACCACCAACCCCGCCGTGTAATCTGCTTAGAGCAAACGCCCTCACCTATTCTTCAACTTAACAAGGTCAACATTAAGATCAGTTATAGTTAAGAAGACATCTTGATCAAAGCAGATATTGTACCTTTGTAAAGGAAATATGTTTTTGGGAATCATTTCCAAGCTGTAGATGTTTGGAATATGCTAACACATAAACTATGTTGGTATGGCAGGGTGGTATGAAATATGGATCATGCTATGGACCGCTGGCAACGTTGACCAATAGTCAGGGTTATATAGGGACATGTTTTACCTCAATTGTAAGAAAAACATAATTGTGAGACTTGTACAATGATATGTGCACATAATGGTCTCGCAAATACTGTGTCATCCACACTACATTCACACACACACTTAAAACATTGCAATATGATTAATATGACTTAAAAATAAGCCAGCATAATTCTGTCTGTTGGTCAAGTGGATGTACAGTTTATATATGGTTTATAAAACGGCTCGCAATCTGAAGCATATGAGTTCAAATCCTGATTGGGGATTGGTTTAGCCCATCATCTTGCTAGTTTTCACAAAATGAGAACCACCTTGTGGGGAAGTCAATAATAGTTGTTCTATAGGGCTATTCAACCCACCCATAGTAAGACAGAATTTCCACTACTGGCTCAGGGCTCTAAACAGGAGATGAGTATCACTTCAATGGTCATTTCAGCCAAGAAATTACTATGACTATTGGACAAAGTCACTGGGATGGCCTTACGTATTTATAGTTGCTGACGGCAGGCACAGCTGGGGCCTCCACCCAAGTGATCTTCAACATCCACGTGGGCGAGTAGCTGAGACTGTCTGCCTGGCTGCTAAAGTTGGCTTGGATCTGCTCCATCACCTTCTCACGAACGCTCGAAGCATGTTTGGTAACATTGCTTAAGCCTTGAGTAAAATCATATTCCTGTAAACAAACAGTGGACATTTGTAGTTAGCTACAAGAATTAATCATGACGCATTTTCCTATCATAGCACATACTGCAGTATAAATGGATACACCACAGTAAGTTGATTGGCAGGTCAAGTGTGATGGGTAAGAGCAGTGGCATATCTAGGGTATGGCAGGTATGGCACGTGTCCTAGGCACCACTTGAAGGGGGGCGCCACTGAGCAGTTTCTATTAAAGTCAGAGAAGCCATCCTCGGATAGTGAAAAAATAATTTGTTACTTAAAAGATTAACGAGCTTGACTTGTATTTTTGAGCTGATATTATGGTAAAGTTATCTAAAAGATGGGTGTCAGATGTTTGGACAGGGGCGCAATTTCAGTGCTTGCCATAGGCGCTATTTTCCGTAAATACACCCCTGGGTAAGAGTGAGGATATTCACACCTCTTTCAGGACATCTGGTCAGTGTAGAGAATTAGGTCACACCAACCTGCTAAGGGGCTCTCTAGAGCTCCCTACAGTCGATGTACTTCAGCCAGCAATACCATAAGCAAGCAATTGCAGAGCTGCACCTTTAACCATTTCTGGTAAATGTCAACCCAGATAAAGATATACATGTACTACGTGTACAGGTATGTTGAAATCCACTGCTGAAAGAAGGCTTGCCTATGCCGTGACGACCAAAGATTTTATATTTTTAACAACTGTGAATATGCTGGTCAGTGCCGGTTAGTGAAGGAGACAGCCTAGGACCAGTTCAAAAATCACTTGCCATCGATGTTAGCCGTGGCCTAAATTTAAACTTAGGTCACCAAATTCATTGTGCAGTATATTAAACCACTTGGAGTGTTATTGGAAATGCTCGTGACACACGCAATGTCAATAATTTCTTTGCTATTGTATGCAATTTTAACAAACCTGAAAGTACATCGTCCCAGTCTCTGACGAGAAGTCGGAATCATCCCAGAACACGGCAATCATGGGGACAGAAGAGTCCGTGGTAAAACCGTTGATGAAGGGGCTGGGATAGGCAAACCTCGTTGAATCTCTCGTAATTTTGAAAATAATCAGGCCGTTGTCTGTAAACTGTAGATTAAAAGCAAAAACAAGATACCGTTAGTGAAATTAATAGTATAATAAACAATATTGCTGCTGTCAATCATCACCTCAACTGAAATCAACTTGCCAGCATCATCAACACTGTCCTACTTTTTCATGGTGGTAATACCAACACCATTGGCTCTGCGAGATGATTACTATATTTGTACATTTCATATGCATATAACTCCATTAAGGAACATGTGCAATGAAAACCAAATACATGTCCACAATGGTTATGGTTTAATAATTTACTCGCATACACGTGGACATGGATTTACGTAAAAACTCAAGAGTTTGAACGGTACTCATCACCACACTTACATATAACCGCTCGTAGAACTGGGAGGCAAAAGGAAAGCCGTACGGAGGCGAGAAGAACTGAGACACTGAATCCGTGGATCTGATCTTCATAGATTGGTCACCCACAGCTGGTCCATAGTCAAAAAGTCTTGTATCTGTATATGTATAAAACAAGAACAACATTGCCACATTACACAATGTGTTAATAAGTTACTGGTACCAGTGGCTGTTCGTCTTCAAAATATATATTTTCCTAGTTAATTGGCATAGTCTGTAATTAATAATAATAATTTTACATTTATAACGCGCACAGATTCATTCACTGTCGAAGGTACTCATTCGACAAGAGAACGACTCAGAGGTGCGAGGAAAGCACATAGGCAGAGGAGGCAGCCAGGCGGTTTGCCAGCACCATATTGCCACACACTGCTTCCTATATATTAGGATGTTATCGGTCAATTAATGAATGAGTATTTTTTTAAGTTGTGGGAGGAAACCGGAGAGCACGGAGGAAACCCACGCAGAACAGGGGGAGAACACACAAACTCCACACAGAAAGGCGCCCAAGGCGGTGACCGAACCTTCTCGAGCAAGACCATTCTTTCTGTGAGGCGCAAATGTTACCAATGCTGAGATCTGCATGGGCTGTGTGGGTTTCATTTACAATGGCAAGCCATGGATGGGAAACACCCTTCGTAGTTCCTCCCAAAGCTTGCTTTTCCTTCCCCCGCTCGAGGACAAAGCACTCAGAATGGCGCTTCTCTATAGCCGCACCAAGAACCTGGAACAGCCTACCCCTAGAACTTCGTCAGACCACTATAACCTTGACCTTTAAAAAACATCTCAAACAACACCTCTGTTTTCAGGCCTTTGTACACTGAGCTTGGCTCCGCGCCTCAGTATTTGTCTCGCTTTGGTTGGGCGGCGAATTCGTGCGCGTTATAAATTGTAATATTATTATTATGAATCGAGGGGACAATAGGCTAGATAAGGAAAGCCCATCCATCCATTTTCAGAAACCGCTTAATCCTATACAGGGTCGCGGTGAGCCGGAGCCAATCCCGGCAGACACAGGGCGCAAGGCAGGGGAACACCAAGAATGGGACGCCAGTCCATCGCAGGGCGCCTGGGGAAATTTAGTCAGTACGCCAATTATCCTGGCAGCATATATTTGGACGGTGGGAGGAAACCGGAGTGCCCGGCGAAAACCCACGCGGACAAGGGGAGAACATGCAAACTCCACACAGAAAGGCACCCCGAGCCGAGATTCGAACCCGGGACCTTCTTGCTGTGAGGCGGAAGCGCTACCCACTACGCCACCGTGCCGCCCAGATAAGGAAAGTACAAAACATATGTAAAGTAGGCTATCAAAGCAATGTGCTATGTGTTTATGGTCTACTTGCCAACATGTGCGGCAATGCGAGCACCGAGTTACTGGCCATTGCCGAGTGAACGATTGCTCGGAAATGATATCATAACAATGTCAAGGAAACATCATCACTATGCATGATGGGATCTGAGTTGGTTGACTACAACAGCCAGCTTTGTTTTGAGTTAATATTTCTCACTCATTCCCAAATGACATGCAGGCTAGCATTTCTAACTGGGGTTATAGCAGTGCACACAAACAGCAGATCTTTACAGGGCAGTATGAGAATACCAACTGCACGTCATGTAGAGCATCAAACAGTGTGCAATATTAAGAAAAC
>JAZEWU010000032.1:1121867-1147524 GCA_036362915.1 Geotria australis | reverse complement strand
CCACCGTCCTCACCACTGACTGGTGCCCTAAATTCCACACAGCTGCCACCACCGTCCTCACCATTGACTGGTGCACAAAATTCCACACAGCTGCCACCGCCATCCTCACCATTGACTGGTGCACAAAATTCCACACAGCTGCCACCGCCATCTTCACCATTAACTGGTGCCCTAAATTCCACACAGCTGCCAACATCATCCTCACCATTGACTGGTGCCCTAAATTCCACACAGCTGCCACCACCATCCTCACCATTGACTGGTGCCCTAAATTCAACACAGCTGCCACTACCGTCCTCACCATTGACTGGTGCACAAAATTCCACACAGCTGCCACTACCATCTTCACTACCAACGTCTCACAATGGAACTTCTCCAACATTCATTTCGTCAAGTACAGTGTATCGACCAGTACCAGGAAACGCTACAGGTAAGTTGTTAATTTCATCACCAGAAAAAACTATTTTTTTACAGCATTGCATCATATATGGAGACCGCTAATAATGCACTAATTATTGTTGTACAGTACTTTTGTATGGTGAAGCACGTTTTTCCTGATTAAGTTTCAAAAGTTGGTGTATACTAAATACGAATTTGTTGCTTAGAAAATATCTACTTTTTCAGGATAGAATAATTTGAACAAAACTTTCACGCACGATACCGTTTTTAGTACGCAGTCCAGGCACCTATGTTTGAATAGTGCATTTATTTCCATAACTGTGATTACAAAGTGGAATAACATAGTGATTGTTTACCCTTGTAATATCAGTAAAATGTCATAGTTTTAAGCTGTATTGTTTGTGATACCAGCTCCACACGTGAATATTCTTCTTCTTTGCGATTCTTCGAAGCGTGATGTTAAATTACAGTTTCCCATTTTCTTACACAGCCCCTTGCATTTTCATTGAACTCCGCAAGGTCTTTTGAGCTGCAGAGGTTGGGTAGTAGAGCACAGACAAGGCAGTGTTCCATAGTATGGTCTGCTTCTCCACATTCACAGGTGGTTGGGCCGGTCTTTTCCCCCTGTTATTATACAGGCTTTGTAGTGATAATCTGACATTTTATTCATATCATCCGAATAACTAATACAGAACCTTACATCAATACGGTATTGTAATGCAGTTAAACCTAATATGTAATGTTCTAGAAAAATAATTGAGTGCCTTCATCGTTTTTTAGATAAAACAGAAATATTTCCTGAAAATTCTACCCCTTGTTACAGGTTCAATGTCTACAATGCAACAAAATAACACGACAGCACCGTCAGCTGCGAATATTTCATTGTCTACAACGAATACAATCTCTAGTACATGGTTTATAACGCTGTCATCTATGAGCGTTGTGATGGCCCCAGGCTCGGTAAGAAATCTAACTTTTAGCAGCCAAGGAGTGAAAAACACATCCCTGGAGGTCGTTTGGCTGAGTGCTTCAGGAACCGTGGAGATATACACAGCGTTCATCTCTCCCAGCGATTCTCCCTCCGTTTCAGTCAACTCAACTGGGGTACTCACTGCAAAATTTGTTGGGTTGAGACCTGGAGTCGTGTACACCATCACCGTAAAAACCATCGGCAGAGGAAATATCTCTGATCAAGGAGTGACCGTGGCGAAAAGAACAGGTACCTGCATCTTTGCGCTACATTTCCATGAGGACTACTTTGTGTATTCATATACAGGACTGGACTGTCCACATTGTAATATGTGCCTTGCCAAACATGGCAAGGCAACGATAAAGCTGATAGTGAAAAGCCCTATTTTAGGCGATATGGCATGCTGTACAACTGTGGAGTTACCACATGCCATATCACACACATAACACAGTCCAGTAATCCATGTGTGCCTTGAAATGCTATGCCATATCAGAAATTAAGTAATTTGCTTCATAATGCAGTTTTTCAATATTTAACGTTTACATTAATCTTAAAATGTGCATGAGAAAACTAGAAATAATATAGATACATTATGTTTTTGGGGGTCAAGGTAGAAGCGTTCACGTCGCGATCCCTGTCAGGTAATACTTGGTATTGCCTGCGAATTCTACCAAACACTTCGAGGCCGAGCTGAAAGACAACGATGTCCAGATGCTGACCATCGTGCTTCGAAGAATCGCAAAGAAGAAGAAGATTATGTTTTAAATGGCATTGTACATCACACATGTAGAGATATACTTACCCGGCGACAGGTGGATAGGCCACTCCATACCCTGACCCCTTGAGGTGATAAGATCCACGGGCAGGTAAAAGGTGAATTGGCTGAGAAAAAAGTTGGAAAAGGAGGGGAGAGGGGAGAGCAGGAAAAGTAGGAGCAAGGCCCATGGGGGCTTAAAGGGGGAGAGGGAGCAGGAATCGGGGCCCTTGTTGGCGAACTCCTGAGGTACTCGCTCAGGCAGGACTTGAGGGGCGAGCCGTTACCTAGCAAAGTGATAAAACACGCGAATACACCGGTTAGGTTGTATTTCTTTATTCTGTACAATAACGTTAAAGTGCTGTTATTTTCCTTCGCCTCGCTTGGTCTCTTCACAAATGATTAGAAACTGGCAATCTAGATGTTGCCAATTGGAATGAATCTTCCTGCGTGATGGTTACAACAGGTTTATTAAAATCCCCAGCCTTTATCCACCTAGCAGTGTGTGTGGGCACACCACGGTCGATCGGCAGATCGCGTGTGGTGGGGCAAAGTGTGAGTACCAGCACGTCTAGTCAGCGTGCGTGAGTAAAAACAATTCTGTACCCTCTTTACGCGCTCCCTCTAGTGGAGGACCTTACACCCGCAGGGGCGTGGGCTGCTGAACGATCGCTACCTTTTACACTGTATCCATCCGCCCATGAGCGTCCATCCGGTGAACTTTGAGGAGCGCGCAACAACAAGCCGAGCGTTCGGCGACTAAACTCAGAAATTTGGCACAGTAGGGAGCACAAGGTGGTGCCCCCAGCCAGTCAACCCATGGCGAACGGCGGTTGTTGTATATGGTCACCAAATGCTCTCGTGAAGCTGCAATATCTGCCTCTGAGAGCCGTATACAATGAAGAGTCTCCACAACACGCTATGGGCGACATCATGGTTGGTCGTGTCTGCGAGCAGTTGCTCAGATAGCTTTTTTAAGTACTGCAGGGACGTGTCGACAGTACTAGCACTGTATTTGCGAACTATGGTTGTTGTAGGATTAAGCGGTTTCTGATAATGATGATGATTTTAGATGTGCGATTTCAAGAGTGCTATGCATCTTTCTAGGCTATGTAGCCCACGTGCTCGCTACAGGTCCATTATTTAACTTTGATTTGTTATACATTTATCACTTTTCATCTGTTCCTTTTCTATTTAGTTAATAGTTTGTTTCAACGTAACTTTGGTGTTTGTTTTTGTTGTTAGCCAGACTTTTATTGTTGCTTTTTTTTGTTTGCTTTAAGCGGCCGACTCCTGGCTGAGTTTATGTAAGGCCTGCCTTGCCTAGACTCGCCTAATAGTGTGGCCCAGGTGTCGCGTGTAAAAGTTATGTTTTTGTTGTTAGAAATAGCTGCGTTTTTTCTTTACTGTTGCGTGTGTCTATGTATATGTTCTTGTGCTCTCCGCGGCCCTTGTGCAGCGCTTTGTGACCCTCGGGTGAAAGGTGCTCTATAAAATGCTATTATTATTAATATTCGACCACCTGCTCTGCGTAGTACAAGACAGGGCACTAATACCATCATATTATATAGAACACAGTGTTTGATGGGCTGGCGTCGGCTGAAAGCGTGGATGCCTTCCCCCCCCTCTGTGGTTTCCTGCGGTGCCTTGGAACCTCAGAGTGGAATGGTGCTATATGAATGTAATAAGTTATTGTTAGTATTGAATGGACTGTTGTAAATCCGCCATTCTCAACCGAGCGCCACCTATTGGTCCGTGGAGACCGTACCCAAGTGGGCATGAGGTGCAAAAAGGTTGGGAACCACTGTTGTAGTGGATTTAGTGCCGATGAGAGAACCTTACGAAATGCATCACCAACATGATAATGGAGCTTTGTCTGTAAAAACGTTAATGCTGCACTCTGGTGGACGATGCCCCAATCTACATCGTACTTGGAAACTATGTCATGAACACATTTTATCTCTCAAGAATGTTATTGAACGCTTTGCATCAAGTCTTTGATTTTCCATAATTTGTTTTGAAATGTTTTAAAAGTGTTTTGGCTTACAAAAATAGATAGACGTTAATTATTACAGTAGAAAATACCGAGTGAGCTTGCAAGCTCCTTGAGGGATTCCTGCGACACAACAAACACGCGAATTGACGAAAGTAAAAAATATATAAAAAGCACAAGTTAACACATAAAACCACAAAAACATGAAGTAAACATTGCACAAGATACAAGTGACAAAATAAAACAAACCAAATAAAACAAACCAAAGTAGTCTTCTTCTTACCAAAGTAGTTAAAACAGTTAAACATTGCGATGGACCGAAGACCCACATTCATCGTTGTACCAATAGGCCCAAGTGCTGCAGATATAGCTTGATTGGCACATATCATCGCTATCATTAGAGCAATAGTGTTGGTGCACGTGGTGACAAATCTAGTATTGATGAGGGATTTGCTCATACCAATAGACTGAAATCCAGTTGCATTCTGCTTGACTAATATTGTAAATGTTAGAAAATGTGTATATCCCTTTAATCCATAGTATAGCTCTTTTTATGGGTTAAGGTCACGTAAAAATAATAAGTGTCGTAAACCCGCCTCCACCCGACACAGCCAATTAGTAAGGTTTGTCACGTGAACAAAACGTGCCAATTCTTTACTACTTTAGTACACCTCTATATTGGAGAGCGAACCCACAACATTTACAATGAAGGTACGACGTTTCTCTAATAGTTGCAATCAGCTTCATCAGGAACAAAGGTTCTGGCAGGAACCACCGCACGGCTTCCCCGGGCAGGGGGGGTGGATTATGGTTTGGGGGGGTTGTGATGTCATCGCCCTTTAATCATTCATTCATTCATTTTCAGAAACCGCTTAATCCTATACAGGGTCGCGGTGAGCCGGAGCCTATCCCGGCAGACACAGGGCGCAAGGCAGGGGAACACCGAGGATGGGACGCCAGTCCATCGCAGGGCGCTATACTGTATTAATATACAGGATAATTATATGCAGTGTATATCATTATACTGTATATTTGCTAACACGGGCGTATCCGGATCAGTTGGTGACATTAATTATTGTAGATTATTTTTGCCTTCTATTGTTTGTATACACAAATATAGTTTATAAAACATTTTTTCATTCATTCATTTTCAGAAACCGCTTAATCCTGTACAGGGTCGCGGTGAGCCGGAGCCTATCCCGGCAGACATAGGGCGCAAGGCNNNNCATGCAAACTCCACACAGAAAGGCACCCCGAGCCGAGATTCGAACCCGGGACCTTCTTGCTGTGAGGCGGAAGCGCTACCCACTACGCCACCTAATTTATGCAACCTTACATGTGTTATTCGCGTCATAAATACCGCGTGTTTACACTGGGCGATACCCAGTCCAGACCAAATGTTTCGTGAGTGCTGTTAAGCTTGACATTATTTCTCCTCTTAGACTTTGACGAATGCAGCGATGGGAAGAGCAACTGCACTCAGGTGTGCACGGAGCTCAACCTCTTTGAGAACAGCCAGGGCTACAGCTGTAGCTGCTTCAGTGGCTTCAAGATGCAGCAAGATGGAATCAGTTGTCAGCGTGAGTGATATGCATAACACCATTGCAGGAACTTGACAAATTGTTTTGTGATTCTGCCGCATTGGCAGTGGTGCACAAGCACATATACCACACACAAAAAAACAACACAATAAAATATGTCAATCACACTGGCATTAAATACATTTACAATAGAAACGTTTGAGTAATGGCCCTTCAGAGTACATGGCTGAGTTGTTGGCTTGTTTTATATTGGTTTAGTACCACCAGGTACAGCCAGGTAATCCTGGAAAATAGGATATAAAATGTAAAGTGGGTTTCAATGCAGAAGTGGGATTCTTGTATACAATTCTAGATATTATCAGCGGCGTAACAATACCACACTCAAAACAATGCATTTTACATGCAGTACGATCCTCCCCTCGTTTTAACTTTGTGAGATATTGCTCTTTCCGTTATGTCCTGTGTTTTTTGTACCTCAGAAGTCGCAATCCTACTGATGTGGACCACAAAAGTCTTGTGTATTCCCACTCGCCTGCTTTTATATAAAATCCCACATATCTGTATAATTCATATGTCAGTGTAATTATGAATTGTTTATTATTTATTTAGGATATTGTTTAGCACGGTAACGGAATTTCATGGGTTACTCAGGTTTTATTTTGGAAATTTCTGGAGTTAAATGTTGGGCTTTTTTTTATTTCAGTTTATGTTGTTATCCAGTGGTTGGTGCGGTGTTCTTACAAAACTGATGATAAAAGCTGGTGTGAAAATCCAGTAGATTCACAATGTTGTAAAAAAATATCATACATATTTTCTCCTAAAAGTGTAATTCAATAAAAATCTATTTCCTGGGCAAGTAAACTTAATCTAAAGACAATATTATTTTGCAAACACTACTGTATACTGAAATGAACATGTATTTTACATATATGGCCTGTAATTTAAATACATTTTATTTTGACACGATTCTCACTAGATTTTCTGAATTCTATTTTGTACATGTAATTGTACTTTAGCCGTTTGTGTCCTAATTTGTGACTGTCATTCTGTTCAATGAAAAGTACTTATTATTTGGAAGTTGTAAAACAGCTGTTTCCTTGTGTTGTAACTGCTGTATATAATCTTAACAAGAAACTTACATTTATCAAGAATACTACCTTAGTAGGAAAAACATATCATCATAGGTAAACTTTCAGGCAATGGCCCTTTACAGCACACCAAATTACAAATTTTCGTTTCACATGTTTTGTAATGCTATTAAGGTGCGTAATTGAAGAGTGTTGTTGTTTTGCTAACATATTCTATTATTACAGCTATTTCATCCTGTAACCTTGCCTGCACCAACGGAAAGTGCTTCATTGACCAAAAGACGAACAAGCCAAGCTGCTTATGTAACAAAGGCTATGCTATGGATCAAAGCCAGCAGAACTGCATCGGTGAGCTCATTATTGTCAATATTAATTATATTGCGGTATTAACGTCAGCATGCTGCTGTGGTGGTATAATGGTTAGTACTACTTGATTTCAATCTTAATATATCAATCCATCCATTTTCTAAACCGCTTGTCCTGGTGAGGGTTGCGGTGGCAACAGTCCAAGGAGAGTGGACCAGACGTCCCTTTCCTCAGCAACAGATTCCAGCTCTTCTTGGGGGATTCCCAGTCGTTCCCAGGCCAGCCGAAGGATATAATCCCTCCAGCATGTCCTGGGTCGGCCTCTAGGTCTCTGCCCAGTGGACCGTGCCTGGTAGACTTTCCGGGGGAGCCTTCCAGGGGGCATCCTTACCAGATGTCCGAACCACCTCAACTGGCTCCTCTAAATCCGATTCGATTTAAATCCCCAAAGTGACAGTTGAAGGAATGGTGCAAATTGTGTTAAATGTGTCCACTCTGCAGTGTATGAATGGGGTACACCACAGTGAGTGAACCGACATCTCGTGTGGTGGGATAAAGTGTGGGTACTCCCACCTCTTCTAAGACTTCCGGCTAGCGACGAAGAATAAGACATAATTACGTACAGAACTCTGTAGGGCTCGCTAATGGAAGTCATTCCGCCAGCAGTGGTGTGAGCAAGTGCGTTGCAGGGCTGCACCTTAATCCATTTGAAAAACCAGTCATTGCAGTTTGCTTAGAGCCATCTGTTAATGTCTGTCAGTAAAACAAGTTGATTGTTCAAATATATCGCAAAACCGCTTAAGGATAAAATTTTCTTAATACTGTAAGTAAAAAATATTTCTCTTTTTTAGTCCTTATGCAAATGGTGTAATATAACAGAGTGAAGCAATTTTTAAAGCAATGTTTTTAATTCAATTTTCCCAATAATCACGTGGTCTTTTTTCGTACACTGCATACAGATATCAATGAATGTGATACGAAGCCATGTGACCAGGAATGCAGTAATTCGGTTGGATCGTACAAGTGCTCTTGCTATCCTGGCTTTTACGTGGATCAAAATGCCGACTACAGATGCCTAGGTGTGTGACAATACATTCATTCATTCATTTTCAGATACCGCTTAATCCTGTACAGGGTCGCGGTGAGCCGGAGCCTATCCCGGCAGACATAGGGCGCAAGGCATGGCTATACCAAGGACGGGACGCCAGTCCATCACAGGGCACCGGGGGCAATTTAGTCCGCAGGCCAATTAACCTATACATGTCTTTGGACTGTGGGAGGAAACCGGAGTGCCCGGCAAAAACCCACGCGGACACGGGGAGAACATGCAGACTCCACACAGAAAGGCACCCGAGCCGGGATTCGAATCTGGGACCTTCTTGCTGTGAGGCGGCAGCGCTACTAACCGCACCACCGGTTAGCACATGAGATATCTACAAAGCAACGTGAAGCCACCTCGGGACTCACAGTTTGCGTTATTGTGGCTTTCTGGTGTGGTTTGCAGGTTGTTCTGAGGTTTGCTCGACATGATGTCATCCGACATTTCGCTCCATCTTCTGAGAGAGACTATATTTAACTCAATTAATTTAGTAAACCTTAAAACGCATCGTGGAGCGATGAAAACAAACAATTATGGCATTATAAAAAAAAAAGTGTACGCTAATGTAAAAAAACTATTTAAGACATTTTAAAGCGTTAAAGCACTGATAATCAGCTTCATGCATTTATTACTGGTGTTTAACAAATTAAACATTTAATGTATTTTCCACAGAAATTAACGAATGCCTGAGCAACCCTTGCCAAAACAACGGAACATGCCTAAACCAGGTCAATAAATTTGCATGTCAGTGTTCCAGTGGCTGGACAGGCACCTACTGTGAGGCTGGTAAGCACCAACTACTCTTTACATCAACCGTGGCCAATAGATCGGGCACCGTGATCCACTAGTAGAAAGCTACGACCACCAACTACCGATGGCTTTAACCCTATAATACATGTGGTAGAGTGTTGTACTATAGACGTAATGTTCTAGCGCCCTCTATGAGCAGAATTTGTCTTACGTATGAATGTTTAGGTTTTATTTAATTCCGGTGGACAGCACTCGTTAATACTGCAGGTGTTTGAACAATACAATGAAAGCAGTCTGCTGCATCGCAGATATTAAAGATCCTGTGATTAACCAGGCCATTGTGTACCTGCCTGATTGCCCAAATTTGCAAAATATGACCATTTACTTGTCAAATTCTCAACTCGGATAACACATTGCAACGTCACCCAATTTTGTGAAATGCAGAACTATCCTTCACAATCGCTTCGCACTACAATGATTGAACAAATGGCAATTATGATTTTATTTGACTGAAGGCCTCTAGTTTTCTTTCTCAATGCAATTTCACACCCTTCCTTTTTCTCCCCCCCCCCACCACGTTTTTGCAGATGTGAACGAATGCAACTCAGTACCCTGTAAGCATGGAGCAACTTGCTTGAACACCTTGGGCTCTTTCAATTGTAAATGTGTAGAAGGCTGGAATCTGCCCCTGTGCACAGAAAGTAGGTGTCGGTCTACATTATGCATGCATAATACATTATATACAAAGCCATATACATTCAAGTGTGGATACTTCAAGGGAAACCCTTTAGCTTTATGCGGATATACTGTACCTTTTATGCAAATGTTGTAAAAGACAATTTGTAAATGCGGTTTAAAGCGATTGCGATGTAAGTTAACCGAAGTGCAGAGGCATTGCGTTTATTTGAATTTCCACTACCATTGCCTATGCAAACAATCGGTTTGTTACACTTATTAAAGCTAAAGCACTGTAATTAATATAATTTTTGTAGAATAATAATATTGGTAACTTTGCCTTTTGAAACCCATCTGGCCAACCTGATAGTGTGGCCTAATGATCCTTGTTGTAAATATATATCAGGATGAATTTTAGCTATTTGATTTAGTAATATGCAGAATCAACACCTGAGTTTCATTCAATCTAGTGGAGTGGTTGTTGCAGTGGTTAGTGTGCTGCACTGTGAACGTGGATACTTGAGTTTGTTTCCTGGCCAGATAGCATTGGTGGCAATTGAGTCTGAATGAGTCTGTGCCCCCCCCCCCCCCTTAACCTTGCAGTTTCCAGAAAGTGATCAATGACCAACATGGTCATATATCATGGAAAGGCCTCAATTCAGTAATGGATATATATATATATAGACTGTATATTATAATTAGTACAGTAAATTAGTTTTACGTTCATGACAGGATTGTTTAATTTAGCTACAAATGTAATGTATATGGCATATGCTGATATTGATCATTATAGTCATTAATGTTTCTAATTTGCGATTCTTCGAAGCACGATGGTTAAATTGCAGTTTCCCATTTCTTTACACAGTTCTTTGCATTTTTATTGAACTCTGAAAGGTCTTTAATGTTTGATTTATAAAAGCAAAACACTGTTACCATTTGTTATCCATACCCCAATTAATCAACCCACACTGACCAGCATCAGCGAAGTTTGGTCAGACAAACCCCCTTGGACCGAAAGGAGCAGGGCAGCGTTTATCCAGCATTTGACGGCCATATGAAAATTATGTCGATTATCTCTCCCCTGTGGGTTTATATAAAAGTCGCCTCATTTGTTGTTGCAAATATTCACACCTCATACGTTTCTTCTTCTCTTTAGAGGAGGATAAATGTGTATCAAACCCCTGTGTCCACGGGAGCTGTGTGAGTCAAGTTAATGCCTTCTTTTGTAAATGTGACGATGGATGGACGGGTACCACCTGTGCTACCAGTGAGTACTTCACAATGCTGCTTTTCCACCTGCTTACATAAATAACCAAGAGGCTAGATTAATTCATTCTCATTCATTTTCAGAAACCACTTAATCCTGTACAGGGTTGCGGTGAGCGAGTCCATCACAGGGCACCAGGGACAATTTAATCAACAGGCCAATTAACCTATGCAGCAGCATATCTTTGGACTGTGGGAGGAGACCAGATTGCTCGACAAAAACCCACTCAGACACGCCGAGAACATGCAAGCTCCACACAGAAAGGCCGGGATGCAAACCGAGCCCTTTTTGCTGTCAGGCGGCAGTGCTTCTCACTGCGCCACCGTGCTGCCCCGGCTAGATTCATATCTTTACAAAAACAACCAAACACATTTGCCTTTACCATTTTTTGCCAGCATATTAGCAAGACATTTGCTAGCATATGCATTAGGACCTTATGATATGTGTGATTGTCACATGTTTAATTTTCATTAGCTTTCATGCATAGTTCTTTACCAGCTAATAATCATTACTCGCTCTGTTATATATTTTAAAGCATTTCGTTAAAAATATAGAATATTCTTTCACCCCAAGCCTCTACTAGGATTAGTTATTCCATAACCATGTCTCTAGTCAAGCCCATGGAATAAGTAAAACTTCATGTTGACAAATAGTATGTTAAAATCACTTGCATATATAAAAAACATATCATATAATGATACATGTTTGGGTTGTAGTTTTTCACCAAATATATTGTTATATTATTATTGAAACTATATAATTATATTTAAAAAGCTGAAAATTATAGATTTTGAATAAATAATCAAGCAAATCCAATTTTGGTAAATTATTCTATTTGAATTATTTTTAACATCAATCTGGACCCATGAAATCTAGGTCTGACCCATGAAATCTAGGTCTGTCCCGTGACCTGCCAGCGAGTCTTCGACACTTCACGTGGCCTCAAAGTGCATATTGCCTGGCACAACCGCCGTGGTGCTGTCACCGCCACTTAGTGGCGAATGGCGGATGTTGTTGCTGTTGGTTTGCCCGGAAAGAAGCCAGTGGAAAAGCATCAGTATAGGCTGAGGAGTTCCAATGGAGGCAGCTTCCTCGTAGTATTCGTCCTCTGTAAACACGCCCACTGACTAAGCACAGCTAAGCTCTGTAAAGCGTATGCTCATGAATTTGATAATGAGCCAAATTGGCTGCTGTGCACAAGTGTGGCCGATGTGAAGAAGGGGCATTGCCCAGAATGTTACCTATTACGTTTTTATAAGGCATTGTTATTTATGAATATGTTGTCTTTTTGGCCAAACTTGTGTCATTAAGACCGTGCACTACCCAACATAGCGAAACCAATTAAGTTGTCACACGTACAAGTATTTAAACGTGCCAATTATAATAACATTTGTCCAGATAACTATGCGGCCTAACCAAAATTAATCAAGTAATGAATCGTAATCTTGGCTGCAAAAATTACCTGTTATGTATAGAAGTTCATTGTTATGACAGAAAGAGAGCTGATGTCATATGGACTCACTTGTCTCGAGCAAGAGAAATTGTAATTACCACCACTTGCTCAGAAGAGAGACAAACGTTACGACAATACTCGTTCAGGAGAAGGAAGACCCGGTTGTTAACTTAAACTTATTTTGAAATGTTAAAGTGTGTTTATAGGACAAAATATTGAATTTCTGACATGGTTTTTTTTTCATTCAGACATTGACGACTGTATAGGCAATCTCTGTCGAAATGGAGCGACGTGCGTTGATCTTATCAAGGCATACAACTGCTCCTGCGTGCTGGGATACAGCGGAAAATACTGCCAATTTAGTAAGCCGCAATCATTACAGACCACACGCTTAAAACTAAATTATCTTCTGGTCACATTTGTATTAAAATGAAAACTGTTTAACCCGCCAAATCAGAATTAACAAAATGTTAATTATGAACCAAGCTCAAGTCAAATATAATTATCTAATGTGATACCTATATTTTTCTTGTTGTGTAAATGGCATAAAATACATTTTCAAGCTGAACAGAGTGTATACGTGCAATAACGCTGCGTTTCGATTAAATGGTCCTCAGATGAATATCCTCACGAGTGAGATTTATTTTTTTATAAGGGTGGGCCAGAAATAACTGACACATTTATATTTACATAAGTTTGAAATGTGTCAGTTCTGGCCCACCCTATATAACCAGGTTTGCTGGCTGCATATTAAACACAAGGTTAACCATTTTTTCGCACATTTTCTAATCTCTACACTATGCTATGATTAACATTTCAATGCTGCTGCTTGTGATTGCCTCACAGACATAGACGATTGCGTTAATAATAATAATAGTAACCAATGCGCCAATGGTGCCACTTGCCTTGATGGCATCAACCAGTATTCGTGTCTCTGCCGAAACGGATGGACTGGTCGCTATTGCTCTGACGGTGAGAAACTTTCAATTGCTCCAACAGACGATTGTTAGATTGCTAAGCTAACATACCCTGTATGAACAAAAAGGTTTCACACGTATACGAGATCTTCTTCTTTGCGATTCTTCGAAGCGCGATGGTTAAATTACAGTTTCCATTTTCTTACACAGCCCCTTGCATTTTCATTGAACTCCGCAAGGTCTTTTGAGCTGCAGAGGTTGGGTAGTAGAGCACAGACAAGGCAGTGTTCCATAGTATGGTCTGCTTCTCCACATTCACAGGTGGTTGGGCCGGTCTTGTAGCCCCATCTGACCAAAACATATTTTGATCGTCCCGTTCTAGTTCTCAGGCGGTTGAGTGTCTTCCACTGAATCCATGGTGCATCTGAGCCAGGAGGGAAGTCTTCAGCAGGTGGGATTCCCATGCCAGTTGCAGGAGGGTCACTCTCAAGCTTTTCCGTCCAGAGCTGGAGTCTGGATTCCCCTCGAGATGTTGTTAGGGGCTGCACATGGCTGAGGAAGCTTCTTCTTGACTTCAGTCGTTGGGCCGGGGGTTGACGTCCATGAAGGAGGTGGCGTTCATCGCTAGTAGCCTTTGTCATCTCGACTCGACTGGCCACTTCCCGTCTGATATCAGCAGGGGCAATGCCAGCGAGGAGGTACAGGTTGTTTGTGTGTGTGGGTTTCAAGCAGCCAGTGATCAGGCGGCAGGTGTTGTTCAATGCCAGGTCAAGTTTCTTGGCATGGGTTGACCTCTCCCAGACAGGACATGCACACTCCGCAGAGGAATAGCACAAGGCCAGAGCAGTAGATCTTAATGTGTGTGCTGTGGCTCCCCGTTTGGAGTTGACCAGTTTTCGTAGGATGTTGTTTCGGGAACCGACTTTCAATTTGGTGTTTTTGACGTGCTCCTTAAAGGAGAGAGTGCGGTCCAGGGTTACTGCAAGGTAGACAGGGTGCTTACGGTGCTCAAGTGGTGGTCCAGACCATTTGATTTGGTCTGGAACACCAGACCAAATCAAATATACGAGATGTGTAAATAGTTTACGAGATGTGTAAATAGTTTAAAAAGCAACATCATTATGAAATTTAAAAACAAGTGTGCATAGTAATCAGTATATCTACTCAACATCGTAAATGCAATATTCAATGCATGTCCTGTCTGGGAGAGATCAACCCATGCCAAGAAACTTGACCCAGCGTTCAACAACACCTGCTGCCTGATCACTTGCTGCTTGAAAGCCACCAACACAAACAACCTATACCTCCTCGCTGGCATTGCCCCTGCTGATATCAGACGGGAAATGGCCAGTCGAGTCGAGATGACAAACGCTACTAGTGATGAACGCCACCTCCTTCATGGACGTCAACCCCCGGCCCAACGACTGAAGTCAAGAAGAAGCTTCCTCAGCCATGTGCAGCCCCTAACAACATCTCGAGAAGAAACCAGACTCCAGCTCTGGACGGATAAGCTTGAGAGTGACCCTCCTCCAACTGGCATGGAAATCCCCCCCTGCTGAAGTCCTCCCTCCTGGCTCAGAAGCACCATGGATTCAGTGGAAGACACTCAACCGCCTGAGAACTACAACGGGACGATCAAAAGATGCTTTGGTCAGATGGGGCTACAAGACCGGCCCAACCACCTGTGAATCTGGAGAAGCAGACCATACTATGGAGCACTGCCTTGTCTGCGCTCTTGTACCCAACCTCTGCAGCTCAAAAGACCTTGCAGAGTTCAATAAAAATGCAAAGAACTGTGTAAAGAAATGGGAAACTGTCATATAACCATCACGCTTCGAAGAATCGAAAAGAAGAATACGTGAAATACATTTTAAATGTTACAGTATACTGACTTATATTTTGACTGTACTAAAAATAGACTTTTCACCGGCATACATACATCAGTATCTTATTTAATGTATGCATATGTATGCAATTGATAATATGTATACTGTACTGTTTGTATTTTGTGAATTCAGATATTGATGAGTGCTCTACAGGGCTCTCTGCCTGCCACAAAACGCTAGCAATCTGTACCAACACACCGGGATCGTATAGCTGTGCGTGCATCTCGGGCTATGAAGGAAATGGAATTGAATGCTTTGGTGAGCTACTTATAGTTTAAGACCATGATAGCGTCATATAACCCCCAATCCTACCCCCAAAGTTCCAATAAAAGGTTATTTTGATGTTTAGGTGCTTTTATTAAAGAGGTTGTCATAAACAATAGCTGCCACAAAATATCTAATATTCATCCATCCTCAGAAACCGCCTAATCCTGTACAGGGTTTCGGTGTGCCAGGGCCTATCCCGGCAGACGCTGGGTGCAAGGCCAGGCTATACCCAGGATGGGACGCAGGCCAATGAACCTGTGCAGCAGCATGTCTTTGGACTGTGGGAGGAGACCACAGTGCTCAGCGAAAACCCACGCGGACATGGGGAGAACATGCAAACTCCAAACAGAAAGGCACCCGAGCCGGGATTCGAAACCGAGACCTTCTTGCTGTGAGGTGGCAGTGCTACTCACCGCACCTCTGTGCCACCCAACTTTTATATACATTTTAAATCTAATGGTATTGTGGTTTGGGAGAGTGGCGTACAGTAAATAAATTTGTCAAGAATCGCCACAATAGTCAATAAATTTGGGAAATCTGATCAATTCACTTTAGGAACGATGTTCCCGCTGGGATTTTCACTCTGGGAAAGGTGTTCCCATCCGTTGACATGCACTTCCACCGCTGCCTATAAGCAATACCAGTGTGAACTGGATAACAGCTGACAGGAATTGCCACCATAGCCAGTGAACCATACGTTTCAGTGTTGATTCCACTAGGCTGACCAGGTCATATGGGTCCTCCCTTCTTGCCTGAATACCATGCTGGGCTCCACATAACCTGACACCACCCTGATTAACAAGTCAGATCTTATTATGAATTGAAATAATGGAATTACAATATAAGAACTGGATTTATGAGAATCGCTCAACTCAGCAAGGCTTCCATACCAGTATAGTGGACATATACTTCACTTTGTCGTATACTTTTGTTATGTATATGAGGAATGTTGCTTGACAAGAGATACAATGCATTGTGTTAATGCTACCAAATAACTGCAATAGTGTGACTGCATTAGGGTGACTACAACACACTGGTTTAAATTCTGAATAAGGAATTAGAGGACATCGGTAGAATTCAATGTTTATAAAAATGAGTGTATGCTAACTTTAATGCATGTGCATTTGTTTAACAGAGAAGAGACTCTTTAGCTATGGGGGCGCTGTGCAGGACTGGCAGTTGTATATCAGAGCTACAGATGCTGTGTCTCCCGTCTTCACACCACCCTATGGATTTCCCCTGGGATACAGGTTCTTCCAACAGTTATATGTAAGTAATCCTGGCTAATGGTATATGGAGTAAACAATTGTTGTTGTTGCCGGTTTAAGTGACGAGTATCCTGGTTGACCTGGGATTGCTGGTTCTGGGATTGCTGGTTGTTACTGGTGAGGGTAGATGAGCAGTTGACATACGAGGAGTTCAAAATGAAAGTATGACACTACAGTGCACTATTACCGTTAACTATTTTACATACGGCCTATAATTATGCATTTGCCGAGCAAGATGGTGGTGCAATGGTTAGCGCATTGCTCTATAAACTGGGTTTTATAAGTTTGATTCCTGGCCACGACTAATATTGGTGGAAAGCAATATCTGACCTGGTCCTGGGCACCCCCTTCAGTAACCTGTACTGACCAATGTGGCAAAGTATGGTATATCAACTCCCATAACTGACACGATATGGAAAGTCCATTATCGAGCAATGAATTGACGAAAGGGCTGTATATTATAAGTAGAGTATTTTCATGTGGGCATACTTACTACTATATACGGAATCTATGCACCAGAGTTGTATATGTTTGTTTTATGTATTAATAATTAATATTAGTGAACATGGCTGTCTACAAACACATGTGCAAGCTAGTTTCTCTTTGAAATATTCAGATATTGTGCTGCTTTTATTCATAAACTAATTGATGTAAAAATGCTTTCATAATAAATCCGTCACTCCACTGAATTGTTTATAAATCCAGTACCTGCTTATTGCATATTATTGTAGTACTGATGTATGTATTCACGGCTCGATTCATGATGGTTGCTCTGTAGAGTTGTTCTTTCAGGATAGCTGTGTTGAGCGATCTCCCTCTCACCCTCGCGATGTTTCTCGTTCCACGTCTGATCATGCTTCCAACATGGGGGGCGAAACGTCGTGAGGGAGATCGCTCGACACGGCTATCCCGAAAAAACAGCTCTGAAGGACAACCATTATTATTGTAGTGTGTAGACGTTTTGTCAAATGCACATTCTGCATTTGTTTTTATTTCCTTAAGATTAACCATTGTAATCCTAGCATAAAATGTTTAACACATTGTTCACTTGTAATCTGTGGGTAACGTATGAAAGCATTCGCATCCCTATTGAATTATCGTTGTAGCCAGGTGTTTTGTCTAGGGCACCGAAAATATCATTAGGAATGTTAACGATGTTTCTTTTGCGTCTGCTTTCAAAACTCAGTTTACAGACAATGGAGTGATCGTTTTTCAAGAATATGAAGGTGGATCACAATATTCCTATCCCAACCCATTTGTCACAAACGGTTATTACTGGTATTATGAGCCCATGGTTGCCGTGTTCTGGGATGATGCTGATTTTTCAAATGGCGGGAATCTCTATTACAAGGTACACAAAACACAACACGCATCTTTAAATATCATCTGCCTAGATAAACGTCTTGTGCATAAGTACACCATTTATAAATGTGCGTACGAAATAGTGCATTGGAAAATGTGATTACAAATATGGACAGGCTTGCTAAAATGTCATTTATTGCGGGGTCATTGGTTTAAGCCAGGTGACACCTCTATAGTGATCACTCAAAAGGTCTGGACTTCAAACTTTGGTCGGGGTCTAACTCATACCATCATCTCTCTGGGGTCAATAAAATTCGTACCATGTTTTGCAACGTCTTAGACATACTGTAATGTACGGAGTAAACTTGATCATGTTACTTAACATCGATTTACTATACGCATATAGTTCTGATTATAATGTATACTTTTTAGCAGTCTTGGATTTTTGAAGTCCATTTTGCATCTGCATTGGACTAACTTAACTGCATTTTTTGTTTAAATTCAGCCGATATACATGAATTGATGTGTGTGATTTTTACAACCTGGTGTAGCATTAATCATTGCATTAAAAACATACATCTGATTACTCTGCCTTTACCAGGAATATGATTTTACTATCGACCAGCCATCATCAGTAAATGCCATGGAGCTCCGTCAGAAGGTGCAGGACCAGATTCGAGCCAACTTCACAAACCAAGGCTTAAAGGATTACAATCCAACCTGGATTCTGAAAATCACTTGGGACAACGTCCCAGCCATGCCTGCCAGAAGCAACCAGGGATATGTAGGTCCTACTTCTGATTATGCATCTATACATAATTGCACATGTATACTCCATTGTTCATGTGCAGGTACTGGATCGATTGTTGCATTGCAAGTTCATGAGAGATCGCGCGGCTTGGGAAGAACAGTGGATTGAGCGTGGATGATGAAATGTACAGCTTTTTATCCTTCCACTGCTTGTGTGACACTAGTAATACACATGCAAGGCTAGGAAGCCGGCCATAATGTTACTCATTTATTATCAGTACCCACGTAATCCTGTAGAGGGTTGCGGAGAGCCAGAGCATAATCTGGCAGACACAAGGCACAAGGTAGGGCTATACTGATAATAGGACGCCAGTCCATGACAGGGCACTGGAGTAAATATAGTAAGATAATTTAACATAGACAACATGCATGTGGACTGTGAGAGGAAACCGGAGTACCCGCAAAAAAACCCATACGTAGAATATGAATATTTCACACGGAAAGATACCCAAGCTGGGAGTCCGAACCCAGGCCCTACTTGCTGGGAGGCAGCAGCTCTATTCACTGCACCACCTTATTGCCCTGAAATTTCAGTGTTTTTTTATTTTGTGCCGTTAGTGGGCAAGTAAAAATATGGTGATTATGACGAGGATTGACTTGTTTTGCTATAATCACCGTAAATGTGTTTTTTCTTTCTGCTTCAGACAAACACCTTCCAGGCTGTGCTAAGCACAGATGGCGTTTTCTCATTCTGCCTGGTAATTTTCAAAGATGGAGGCATGCAGTGGAGGACGGAAGCCAGGCCTATCAACAATGTTGTGATGGGATACAGGTGGGTGCTGTTTCAGTGCTTGCTTTAGGTTTTCACAGCTTAATATATTGGAATTAAAAAATGCTATTATTATTAAGAGCTCATCTTTGGGGATAACCGTGGTGAGCGCTTATCGTCTCTCCTTCACGATGTTCCACCTCCCGCGTTGGCGTGGTCTTCAGTGAGTTGTTTCATTGTTAGAAATTACCATTGAAGCAACATGTCGAGTAATCACCCCCAAACCTGTTGCTTACACTTGGGGGCCATGGTTTGGCTCTGTTGTCCTTGCCTATAACATAATAATACAAGTGCTCACTTGGTTACAGCTGAGTGAAAAAGCTGATTAGTCCTTATGAAAGCCTTTCTTGGAGGAATGCCAGTTGAGTGAGCAGATATTGTCACCACGTCAACATAGCCATCGCAAGAATTGCTTTCAAGAACTGTTCTTTCAGCATAGCCCTGTCGAGCATTCCTTCTCGCGCCTACGGGATGTTTCGCCTCCCATGTTGCACAGGAAGAACTCTCGTCACGGCTATGCCGAAAGAATAGCTCTTGAGAGCGATTCTCATTCATCGAGCTGTAAAAACCTACATCATTACATAACTGTTACAGTTTTTACGTGTGTGTGTATGTATACATTACCGTATGAATTGTAGAGTTTTGTATTCATAACGTTGTATGTCCCTGCATATAGTACATGCCATGTCGCAGCAGAAAAGGTATTAAAGTCTTCTCTACCTCATCCCTATTCTCTCCAGTGACTATCAGTCGCATCAGTTCCATTATTCCACTATATCATCAGAAAAAGTTTCGCTTCGCTATCGGCCAGACGTGGTTGCTGGAGAAAACACAGGTAAACCAGGTTACTTTTTTTGTTAAAATATACTAATTAAAAATGTCATTACATGTTCTGGGAAATGTTTTAACTGCATTTTAATGCGTGCAGTAATGCACAATAAACATTAGCTTGAATGTAACAGGCAACGTATATGTACTGTACCATACAACAGAAAGTGTTTGAGATTGAATTATATTTTTCAAAACCTAAAATTCTGTAAAATAATACATATATGACTTGTAGACTAATGTATAGATAGGTAAGATATGTTAACGTCACCACGCACAAATATTGCAATCAGTGTTGAAGGTTCATTGGCCAGAGCGGATATGTGATTGCTTGATTATGTGACGTACTGCGTTTTAAATTCCTTTCAGGGTTAAAGGGAAGGTGGGCATATAGACTGGATTCAAACTCAATCTACACCAAGAACCCAAAGCAGCAGTGCCTGACTTGGTTTCAAGCGGACAGTTTCACATACTTCAGTCCATTCACTACCTGTCCCTGCTCTCTGTGGCAAGGACTATTTGACGGGAGATACATAAATGGATACAACATACTTGGTTATGGATACGATGTTTTGTATATCCCAGGTGAGTCAGAATTATCAAGTTAGTTCCCTGATAAGCCATAATGCTGATTAGTAATGAAATAAATTTTGCAATTAATAAATGAACACGAATGCTTTCACAAATGATAAATCATCATGTTGTGTGTGCAGTGTAGGCATTGACTGCAATTTGTATTTATCATGTGTGATCACTTCGTAGAGACACTGCAGCCTGTACTGATTCGGCAAGCACCACATTAGCAACAATATAGAGTATACTGTGATGCATTGTCCAAAACTGCTTGCTTTTCGGCCACTCTTGGCTAGCACTGGGATTACGCTAGAAGAAAACCCCAAAAAAATGTTGCTGACTTTCCGTTCTCTGTCGTTGTTGACATGTCGTTCTCTCTGCAGCTTTGTGCAGCGCTTTGTGGTACCCTCGGGTGAAAGGCGCTATATAAATGATATTATTATTATTATTTCATTGCCAGAAAGGGTAAAAAAAAACGCGTGTATATTTTACATAATTTGTATACTGGCAAAAACTACCCATAGAGATAAGTATACTGTGATTAAATCATGGAGGGGTTGAATTGTTACATCAGTGGTTGGAACGTTCATGCTCATCAACGGTTTATGCAATTTACAGGCACATGGAGTCTACAGAGCGTACGGAAGGATTTTAATGGGAATGGGGTCAGATGCTATTACAGCTGGTGGGGAGCATTGGTGTATGGGAGGTACGAGAAATACCTGCCCACTCCGTGGCTGTCATACTACAGAGATCAGGCAGAATATAACCGCTACATTGGTAAGTCATTGTGTACTAATGTGCAAACGTTTATTGCTAAGGCGGTCAGGGTGGAAGAATACTGTGGAAACTGTTTGATAATACCTGTCTGACACCCACCAAACTAATGAACATTAGCTTGGACCCTTGACTTCAATATATCTGGAGTTTCACAACACGCTCGCATTAATTGGTAAAGGTGCAGCACTGCAATTAGTTTGCCGTGCCAATGCTGGCTAATATACACAAATGTCCATATTGCTAATCTACATGGTGGTCCAGATGTCTTATGACCCCTACTTAATTGGCCCCTAACATTTGTTTTTCTTTGCTCATTGATTTGTCTTTAAACTAATCCTTACTTATTCATTTCAGATAAATAAACTTTCCATATGTCGTTTTTATATTACTTATATTGCATTACACACCCATTGGTTTGTAAAAATTTTATACAATTAAATAGGGGTCACAACACATCTGGACCACCCTGTACAAACGTGGCTTTAACAAAAAACATTGATCTGTATATTGTATGATACTATCTGTATTCCCACTTTTTCATGGTTCAGTCTGTCATGATTGCGTACTATATAGCGACAATAATTTATGCTGTAAGACTACCAAAATTCTGTTGTACTTAGGCTTACAAGCTGACATTTTTAAATGGCCTTATTTAATTTTAACACCATCACAATCTGCGGAGCACATCCTCAAGCCAAACAGTGTATTTTTGAAAGAAGAAGCATTATAATGATTATAATTGGTTACTTGTTAATGTTTTCTTGTACTAGAAAATGAAGTGGATCCTTACAGATACTGCTGTCAGTATGGGGATAATAGGATGTGTAACCTGTACAATTGGAAGCGTCCTTTGAACCGATGTTATTATTACAGACCTCCTTTTTTCGGTGAGCTTATTTTATAATTCACATTCATTACAACTGATAACAGTACTATCAGAGCATGGTTAAATCTCTTGTTGTCACGTGACCGATTCCATAATTGTGTTTATATATCTCCTGAATCTAATTAATCGTTTAGACTATTGGAACTTTTTGCCACAAGCATGTGTGGCTGCTTGCAAACTGGAACCTTTGCAAAAAGGTGTCCATTTCGTGTTGTAAGATCTTAACATGTTTCTCATTGCCAGAAAGGGTTAAACCTTGTGTATTCTACACTAATTAATCGTGTTTGTTTACTATTGGATACAACCAAATGTTAAATTATTCGTAAATTATTTCACTGGGAGTAGTTGCAGTACAAAGCTAATTTTCTCCCTCTTGTAAAACGACTGAGGACATCACTCACCTGTGAAACACATTGCTTTTCGGATAGACCTGTGCTATAAGAAACGTGCAAATCCTAAAGTATTAACGATTCAATTGATTACATTGTGCTTTTTTAAATTCTATAATTTCTCTTTGGCGAACCTAACATTGTGACCCTTATCGGGCATTAGTGGTTTAATCGTTACGAACTTCACAAACTGATGTTGCAAAATTTGGTGACCTTTTCATTGCAGGGTTTCTCCTTGGCGACCCCCACATCACGACTCTGGACAATGTCGCGTACACCTTCAATGGTCTGGGAGAGTACACAGTCTTGGAAGCATTTGGAGAAAATAGCATTTTCAAAATGCAGGCCCGGACAGCAATTGCAGGTTTCAGTGGGGTCTCCAAAGCCACATCCTTTGTTGCCATTGTGGCCCAAGAAAATGGAACCACAAAGGTGCATGGCAGTGACGCGATATAGTATATTTTATATGCTCAATCTACACACTGATTTTATACTGAACTATATAATAAATAAAAGCCACATCAACATTCCGAATCACCTGCCTAACAAGGCATTGAGACCCAACAAGATTTTTAAACAGGAGTACCTTGCCGACCCCGGGGATACATTTATGGAAAACCGGTTTGCTAAATAGGAATGTTAAAGGTCTCTTAGAGACCACGCGAAACCGCTTTTGGAGGGAAAATATGGACACGACCTCACTTCCAGTATTTAATCAATTGGTATTGCCTGCGAATTCTACCAAACACTTCGAGGCCGAGCTGAAAGACAACGATGTCCAGAAGCTGACCATCGTGCTTCGAAGCATTGCAAAGAAGAAGAAGATAACACCTGCCGGGATGGAATGAGCTTTGGACTAGGCTGTTTGTGTCATTGGGGTATGGGCCCTGCAAGCATGTACTTTTATAAATAAAAGGGGAATCTGAAGCCCTGTAATTGAGTATTCACACCTCTGGTATTCACACCTCTGGTGTGAATACAAGATGCCCTATAGACTATAGAGCTTCTCTAGAAAGTATTTTGGCCTCCTCTTCCACGGTGGCCAGACCTCTTGGAAGAGGTGTGGGTACACCATCACAAGTGACTTTAATAATGTGGGACCACAATTTTAACTCGTATAATTTGGTAACGTGCAAGTGTGATAATTACTTTTCAAAGCTGTTTTTTCGGGATAGCCGTATCAAGCGCTCCCACTCTTTCCTTTGTGATGTTTCACCACCCTCATCTTAAGGCGTTCTAAGTTCTGAACTCACTCAGAAGTTCTGAACTCACTCAGAAGTTCTGAACTCACTCAGAACGCCTGAAGATGCCTCCAACGTGGAGGAGAGGCAAAACGTCGCTAAGGACAGGGGGAGCGCTCGATACGGCTATCCCAAAAAAAACTGCTCTATAAAGAAATAATCATGCATAGCGTAATGAAAACCTACATCACTACAATGTGCAAGTGTGTTGGAAATCTTAACCAACAAAAGTTGCAATGCATAGTCTACAAACGTGTAAAGATACCTGCATGCAATTTTTTTTTATCAAGGCGTTATTTTAACGATTAACTTAACCTTTGTGCTTATATATTAATAGGTCAATCATTCTTATTGAAGACTGTGATGGAGTACTTTCAGCTTTTATGATGTATTAATTGTTTTTCCAAATGTTTTTTGCATGTAAATTATAGGTTGAATGGATTATGACAAACAATATCACAGAAGTCCTAGTAGATGGTGCCATTACAAATATCACAGGTAAATTTCCCCTTTATTTTTGCATACACAAATGTGGCAATGTGCATCAAGAAAAATGCCACCTGTTTATTAAACCCTAAGTGAATACTATCTTACATAATTTTCTTACATAATCACACAACCACCGCAACCCTGTACAGAATTAAGCGGTTTATGAAAATGATGATGATGAAGAATCACACAATCCACCTTTCCCCATGATAGCAATTACAGATTTGTTGCCAAAAGCCATTTTCCTTGCATTCTCCCCTCAACTGTTTTCAGATCTACGCGTTTACTTCAATGGCACATCTCTTGAGCGATCACAAACCTCCTCCATCGTTGCCTCTTTCCCGTCGGGAATCTCTGTAAACGTGACGACTTCTTACGGGGCCCTCAACTTCATCACAATGCTACCTGAGAGCTTCATGAACAAGACACAGGGTCTGCTCGGTAAGGGACTCAATTGCTACCGTCGCCAACAGTATTTCTCTGAGGGATGTTTTGATCGTGAAATGTGACGTTATTGGAGGTGTTGTCACTAGCATGGCATCATATCAATCTTTACTTTTCTGATTTAATTATTTGCAGGCGTTTTCAACATGGATCCAACAGATGACTTCCGAGCTGCAAATGGCATTGTGCTGCCTTTTGATGGGACAAATGTACCTCCAGAATCCAGGCTTTACTATGAATTTGGGGTTACATGTAAGTACTCATAATTGGTGCACTGAAGTATGTAACGGTTTTTTTAAAGAAATCACAGATTGTTAGTATATTTATTTACTGTTCAAATGCCAGCACATGTGGGATTCTGGTGATGAACTCTCAATATTATGTCAATCGTGGACATTAGAACAATATGTAATGGTGTTTCAAAAAATATACATTTTCAGAGAACGTTTGGTAGCATAATAATCTTCTTCTTCTTCTTTGCGATTCTTCGAAGCGCGATGGTTAAATTACAGT
>JAZEWU010000032.1:1100921-1119854 GCA_036362915.1 Geotria australis | reverse complement strand
TGGAACACTGCCTTGTCTGTGCTCTACTGCCCAACCTCTGCAGCCCAAAAGACTTTGCAGAGTTCAATGAAAATGCAAGGGGCTGTGTAAGAAAATGGGAAACTGTAATTTAACCATCGCGCTTCGAAGAATCACAAAGAAGAAGCTATCCCGAAAGAGCAGCGCTTAAAAGCCATTCTTAAGTTAACATTACAACCATTAATTTTTATGTTTGTTCAAACTGGTATTTTCTATCCGTGCATGCTGTATGTAATGCGTGTTGAATGTACGAGTTCACTTGATATATATGGTCACATCCTTCGATGTAACGAAATTTTGATGGGTTTCGGTGGTGGCTGTTTCAGGCGATGGGAATTTGACGTGGAGCCCCAGAAGCTCAGATCCAGCGTTTGGCGTAGTGAGCGCCAGTGACGGCAAGGCCTCCTCTGCACTACCGCTCAACCTCACTCTGTGCAACTGCAGCTCAAACGCCACGTGCCTCTACAACCAGACCACCCTGAGTGTGAACAGCAGCGACGGATCCAATTTCCAGGTCAGCTTGCCAGCCCCGTCACTTAACCAGTTCACTCACAGCCTTTATTTCATAGTGGTTTTCAGACATTAGATATATGTAAAGTTTAACTATACATTGTTATTAATAGGTTACTCACCTTTCATTCGTTCATTAAACCAAAACGTGATACTGCTTTGGCAGTGGGGCAATGGGACGATTATAACGTTATTTTGGTTCGTAAAAAATATCTAAATGTGGAATTAACGTTTCGGTTAACGTATTTAACAACCCATACCTTTACCACTTTCAGTGTTGAATACCGTTTCACCATTACACTTGGTGGATCTTTCACATAGATGGCTTTAGTTTTCATGTATAACCTGTTTCATTTTGCATTGTATTTATTTGCCGTGTTGCTGCGACTGCCTGAAGGTTGCTGGCTGTCTGTGTGATCCTGGCTACGCGGGAGTTTACTGCACGGACGACTTTAATGCATGTGTGGACAGCCCCTGCCATCCTGGAGTGAACTGCACAGATGAACCTGCACCCTCCTTAGGGTTCAAGTGTGGGCCCTGTCCCGCTGGGCTCACAGGCAACGGGACCAAGTGTTATGGTGTGTACAGTTTGTGTGAATTAATTTCAATGTTGAGTTTGTTAATCGGTCCTTAACTCGATACTAACAAGGTGCATGACTGACACTTTTAAAGCAATCAGTGAAGAGTGCTTTTTGCTGATTTGAAAATATCGTACAATAACAACCCGCCATATGAAAACTTACTTCAGTGGTAAAAAAATATTATTATGAATTGTTTAACAAGATTGCACACATTCTTAGGCTTAGCACTTTTATTGATATTAATCGCAAAGCCCTGTACAGTAATGGTTTGCTTATGCCACCATTAGCACCCCTGGCAATTACATTTTGGCCTACGCTTTTACACTAACCAGAGGTGTTGGAAGAGGTCAGAGTACTTACACTTTACCCCACAGTACACGACCTGCTGATCAACTGTGCGGTTGTACCCATTGTAGTGCTGAGTGGGAGATAAAGCGAGGGATTTAGGGAACATTCTCATTGTTTCAACTGCCTCAGCAGGTGATCAATCAGATCAACGAATTTGTGATAAACAGATCAAGAGGATCGTTATGTTTTTGCTACATGTGTGTCAATTGATGCCATCGATACCCTTGAAAATCAGATGTTCCTTATCAATGGTTTTTGAATAAAACAGAAAATATGCCGACGGTTTCATTAGCATTGATACCATTAGGATAATGAATTCGGTAAATTAACATTCATACAAGAATGAGTATGTTTAGGTTAACTTAAAGCCGAATTATCCGTTTTGTCTGTTTTCTTTCATCCAGATGTGGACGAGTGTCTGTGGCAGCCCCCTCCATGCCAACAGACCTGCCTAAATGTGCTTGGGACCTTCATATGCAGCTGCGACGCTGGCTTTAACATTAGTGCAGTAAACAAAACGCAATGTGATGGTGCGTTAATTATGTCCTTTCTATTGGCAGTTAATGCCACTCACAATTGTAGTCTTAATCGAGGATGTCGACGAGAATCATGTTGATGGGAGTCAAGTGCCTGCAAGCCATATAACTCCCAAGGATATGGTTTTAGTGTGACCCATGGCTTGCATGCATACTAAATGCTGTGGGGCCCAATAGCATTTATTTTCATATCACGTAATTCAGCAATGTAATGGCTTGACAGCCTCTAATGTTGGTCAAACAATAAACAATACATTGTCATAGATGTATTATGCATTGAGATATTGTAATACGGGGCGACACGGTGGCGTAGTGGGTAGCGCTTCCGCCTCACAGCAAGAAGGTCCCGGGTTCGAATCTCGGCTCGGGGTGCCTTTCTGTGTGGAGTTTGCATGTTCTCCCCGTGTCCGCGTGGGTTTTCGCCGGGCACTCCGGTTTCCTCCCACCGTCCAAAGACATGCTGCCAGGTTAATTGGCGTACTGACTAAATTTCCCCAGGCGCCCTGCGATGGACTGGCGTCCCATCCTTGGTGTTCCCCTGCCTTGCGCCCTGTGTCTGCCGGGATAGGCTCCGGCTCGCCGCGACCCTGTATAGGATTAAGCGGTTTCTTAAAATGGATGGATGGATGGATATTGTAATACCTTTAAGACATAGCCCACCAGCTTATAGAGTTCGATAAAGTGTACCCTGCATAGTTGACAATATCTTTTAACACTTAGGCTTTTAACACAACAAAGCACATGTATTTGACTGCGTTTTATTTGCATAACTTGCTGAAATGTAATGTACTGTATGTTAATTTTAAAATTTAAAATACCCCATAGTACATAAATTTGCTCATATTAGTCTTAAAGACAAGCTAAAGCAATGTAACCTGCAATGATTCATTTGGTAATAGTTACTCATTAATTATTGCTATCATTTGTTATGAATTTAAATGTATGTCATTTTCTGTGTTTAGACATCGATGAGTGTGCCTTGAATAATACACTTTGTACTAAAAACGGCCAATGCGTGAATACACCTGGAAATTATAATTGTACGTGCAAACCTGGATTCAGCGGAGACGGAACACTATATTGCACAGGTAAGAAATTACATACAGTATTTCGCAATATGTACTTGGATGATAATTTTAATAACTCTGTAAATTACCTTTTGTACATGTAGCCATGCATGGCTTACTTAAAACACAATTAAGGAGACGTTTGATCTCTTCTTAACTGGTGTATTTATTTATGTGGATAACATTCAGCCTAAAGCTGTTTTACAATAATAACCAAGGGAGGACCTTGGTGAACAAAGGAAACTACAGCAGCCTGTAAATCATAACTTTGCAGACACTAAGTAGCAAGCACACTGGAGGAAAACATCATTCAGGTCATGCCCCATTCAACTAACACTGGCTGGCATCTTAGAAACACAACATCAGATTGTGTGGGGTTTGCTATTCACGTGTGCAATAAAAGGGATGGCCTAAATTAAGTAAGTGTTAAATTATAGTTCAAAGTTAAATGACAATATTGAGTGTGAATCTGATGAAACAATGGTATTTGGAGGCCCATGTGGTGCATGCATCTGAGGCTTGTGTGCTAAATGCATTTGTCCACCTGCAACTGTAAATGGTTTTGGATTATTAAGGTGCAACTATGTAGAGGCAAGCTAGTTATGCTTCCGGCTGATGGGTACTGTAATAATAACGAAAGTCAATTGAAACTTGCTTCATGTTTATTCCATCTGCAGACCTTATTTGTCCTCAAATATATCTAAAACATGTTTATCTCAGCAGTAAATGTATCATCAGTTGCTTGCAGTAAAGTGTTTTTGCATTTCGGACTCACCGATTCTCCCCTGATCTTTATGGAAATTCCATTCTTTAACTTTGAATTAGGGGTCAAAGGAAACACTGTGCTAGTATCAAACATGTTCCTTTTGAATCTAAATGCATCTCGTTTTTTCTCCTACAGATATAGATGAGTGCTCATTGACCACCAATCCCTGCAGTTTCATTAGCCATGCGGTGTGCCTGAACAGTGAAGGGTCCTACACCTGTAACTGCACGTCGGGCTACGCGGGACCAAACTGCACAGGTAGTAGTCTTTGTTATTGGTGAAGGTTGATTTAGGCTTGGCGTATGAAAATGTATCTTAAAATATTTTCTTGTGGGCTCGCCGTAGCGAGCATATTTCTACCCCCATTCGCGACGTTTCACCTCCCGCATTAGAGGCATCTTCAGCCTGCATGTAACCTAGCTGCAGCGTGTTATATTATGTTGTACACGTGCGTTTGTTTTCTTTTAATGCTGATTGTTACATGCTGTGTACAATATCTATACAACTGTTAGCAGATGTGTGACGTCCCTAAATGTTTTAGCGGTTTATTATTATTACTGTATTATTCATTTTAAGATGTTTTAGGTAAAATCTATACTAAGACAAACATTTTACTAATTGACACTAGATGTGAACCGTACCTAACTGTTCCGAATTACATACAAATTCGACTTACAGACAGACTTAAAAACGGAACTCGCTTGTAACAAGTGGGACTGCCTGTATTCTCGTGAAGATGAAACGACACAGTTCAGAGTACTGTTGACTCCATTGTTTCCCTTGCGGGTCGTGTAACGTTGTTGCACATTCTAGTCTTAACTGGTGATGTTTATTTATAATGTGTACGATATATTTTTTCACAGATATAAACGAGTGTTCTGGTGGCCAGAGTCAATGTGACGGAAATGCCAACTGCTCAAACACGGACGGTTCCTACAAGTGCAGCTGCAATACTGGCTACATCGGAGATGGTAGGATCTGCACCGACCAAGATGAGTGCGCAGATGGGACAAACAACTGTGACAAGACTTATGGAATCTGTGTCAACACCAATGGATCCTTCATTTGCTCATGTGCCAGCGGATACACTGGCAATGGAAGTATCTGCACAGGTAATTGGAATTGATTGTTTAGCGTGATAGGATTTATGAAAATGTTACAGGCAGTTTCGATGCGCGTTTTTTGTGGTGAAAGATTGCAAACTGAAAAGTTTTGTTTCTACAGAAATCCATATAGCATCAAATATTGTTTTAAGTTCATATGATGTAGCTGATATTAAGTTCCTCACAGTTTGTTAAAAGTCTACCCTTTTTCTGACAAACATCTTTGTCAGACAGTAGTCATGCACAAAAGCTCCATTTTTGATTATTTGAATTGCCTCTTATACTTCAGTTATCCATTCTGTTGCCTGACTGCATTCAAATTTGCAGACGTAAGATTCCAAACAAAATTATAAACTTTACCTTTTCCTGCAAATCGACTATGCCTTGGCTTGACATTGCACTGCTTAATGTTGATCATACGGAATACAAGTTAGTCATCAATCATAGATGGTTGCTTATTCATCTATTTTTATGGTTGGAAATCCATTTTAAGCCATTTAAAGAGTGGATATTTTACATAAACTAACATTTATCAAATTCTGAAATGCTATGAATATATACCTCTTGTATATGCAGATATCGACGAATGCGTGAACAAATCCATTTGCCAAGCCAATGAAAATTGCTTGAACATACCCGGTAGCTATAACTGTGAATGCACGGCTGGATACGGGCGGAACGCAACCTTTTGCACAGGTGAGAAATGCTGTAAAACAAGCCCCTTTTTCACAATCCATTGTAGTAACGCTCATTAAGGAAGTGAATAGCTGTGAAAGTTCAACAACATATAAAATATGGAGACGGTGTTTGGGTAGACAATACATTTTTAAAACCTCACAGCTTGACTCATACGCACATCACTTAACAGTATGTCTCCAGATACGGTAAGATGTATCATGCTAGTTTTAACAAACTGTATATTTACCATGCCTTTCAAAGAGGTGCTGCCGTGGTGTCATTGTGAGCACTCTGGACTTGAAATCTGGAGTTTGTCGGTTCAATGTGATCTCCCTGTGCCGACAGTTGAAATAAATTGGGAAAGTTTATCAAAAACCCCTCGGCCTCTGTCCATCCAGCAGCATAAATAGTATACACAGTTGGTTGATATACATGTCGCTGGTGGTGTGCTAAAGTGTAGGTACTTTCCCACATCTTCCATGATATAATTCAGCACGGTGGTGCAGTTACTGGCGCTGCCACCTAACAACAAAAGAACCCGGGTTCGATTCCGGGCTCGGGTGCTTTTCTGTGTGGAGTTACGTGTTCTCGCCGTGTCTGCATTCTCTTTGCTGGGTACTCTGGTTTCCTCCCAGCTCAAAGACACTCAAGGTTAATTGGCCTGCTGATTAAATTGCCCTCAGTGATGTTATAAGTTGCGTACACCTCAATGCGGCACAAATGTTAATAAGAGTTCCTTCGAGCTTAAATACAAACTGACTGATTATTCAGCATTAATTGATATTCCGGTGGAACGACAAACGTTAATTCGATTATCCAATTACATTCTGCTGCCTACGAGTCGAAGTATACACTGTTATACGGTAAACTTTGTATTTATAAGTAGGGAAAGTTCACGTTAAAATAACGAAAATACAGTCAATACATAAGCCAATAAACATTGGCGTTTATTATGAATATCAAGACATATGCATTATAGGTTATGTATTTACTGTACCATTATGCGCCTGGCAGTGCAATCGCTTTGTAAACAAGAGACATGAGATACACGTGTTGCGTACGGGAAGCTATTGCGTTCACTACGACCGGTTACGTCCGCTACGTCCCGTTCTCCGATCAGGATTTCTGAACTCTATTATAACCCTATGGGACCACAGACGTATATGCGGTCGGACGTTGCCCGAATGGACGTTATGCGGCCCATGACTGTAGTCTGTATTGTGTGCAATGCTGCATTGTTATAATCTCAGTATTTGTTTTGAACAGACATTGATGAATGTGTGGAATCACAACCGTGTGACACGAATTCCAGGATATGCATCAACACCGTAGGCTCCTACCAATGTAGCTGTAAAGCGGGATACCAGCAAGACACCTATGGCAACTGTACAGGTATACAATCGGACACATTTAAACCGCACACCATGCTTGGTTGGAACGCACGGGAATGCCGTTTCTAGAGTGAAAATCACAGAGAGAACGTATTAGGCTTCCGTGGTCTTACATTTGTATGGTTATTTTACATGTCAGAAGTCACAGAAATGCTGGAAATGTGTTTTCATAAACCCAATATTTTCTGGGGTAGGACTCCTAAACCCCACCTCTAAAGGGGACGCGGACCCAGGTGCATTCCGAGAGTGATTTTTTTTCAATTGCATCCGTGTGGATAAGTTAACAGAAAGTTTGTCGTTTATTGTTTTCTTGAGAGAAAAACACACTTAACCCAGGTGATTACTAGGGTGTTTAGACACAGTAACTTTTAACTCGAAGGGTTTCGTACCAATGTTATCCATAGTCTAGTTCTTTTTACTAGTTAGGTCACGTGAAAAGTGTATAAATGTTGTTGGAGAGCGAGCGAGCCCACAACACTTACCTTCTTTGTAAGTGTTGTGAGCTCGCTCGCTCTCCAACATACCGACGGGTTTACGACACTTATACACGTTTCACGTGACCTAACTCATGAAAAGAACTAGACTATGGACACATTAATTACTCAGCAATTTGAAAAAATTGCATTAAGTATAAAATAAAAAATGTTTTTTTTAATCACCCCCCACACTTGCCTCTGTCCACCCAGCCACATACATGGGTGCACCACAGATAGTTGACGTGTGGTGGGACAAAAATATAGGGACTCCCAACTCTTCAAAGACGTCTGGCCATTGTGAAAGAGTAGGCCAGAAACCAGCCACTAGAAGGGCTGAGCAAAATATTTCTTGGCTGCACCATTGCCTTAACCTATACGACATTCATCTCAATCCAAAGGATGTCCTTGCTGATCTTCAATTCATGCCCTGAGCTCTTGGTCGAAATTCCATATTCCTTTGGCATCGACCATAGGATAACCACACGCTGGCAGCTGACCCCTTACATATTCCGTCTTTCTCTATCAACTATTTAGAAATCAAGGGTTGAGTTGACCCTCACTCCCCCCACCGCTGCCCCAAAGTAAATGACAGTAATAATAGGAGCGAATGAATGAACGTGAACGTCCTTTGATCGTTTTTAATAATTTGTCTTATGTTGTTTTAAAGATATCAACGAGTGTGCCACCTCATCCTTGAACAACTGCTCCACGGAAAGTATCTGCCAGAACTATGATGGCAGCTACTCTTGCCAGTGCAAAGCTGGATACACAAATAATGGAGGCATCTGCACTGGTACTGTAATGTCAAAAAATCACCTGTGATAACCCTACAGCACACATCCAACATGAAACTATTATGTAAATCACACAGAACATGCCAGGTGCAAAACTAAAAGTATGTGGACCGTTTTAGACATTGAAGGTCTTGTCCCAATGTGTTTCTGCTGCGCTGGTTTATATAAGCATATGCAGTCTTCATTACGGGTTCTTAGGTTCCTGCCCGCTGCACTCACTGTCATGTTAAAGGTATCTGTAGCCAAATAGCCGGAGACACGGGAGCCACATGATTAGACACCCCTTCAACCCATGTAACTGGGAGGGCATTAGATGGTGCCAATGACTTTGCTGGTCCACCTTAATGTCAAAGAAAACTTGGGTTAGATCAACAGAGAAAACAACTGTCAAAGAGCATCCATTCTGAGTACTATCACGATTAACATATAACTAAAATACACGTAAAGCTCTCCGATGTATTTTCTAGTTGTACCACGTGTTGTCGTGCGTGATGTGAGTGCTTCTACAGCAGTGGTCTCCCACCAGTCGATTGCAATCGATAGGTCGATCCCAGAGTCTTGAACAGTCAATATTAACATTTTAAATTATATACAGTGAGCTAGAGAGTGGGGAAAAAGCGAGACTAGTACGGTGGTTGTATTTAAATCTGCAGCAGTCATGGGATCCAAATGTATGCTAGTGAAGATTGTCTCCAAGCACTCAGTGTACAGCAAGCACAGCTGTCACACTAAGAATAGGCGAGTGTTATGCATAGCGTACATTTTTAGGGCTTCCGTTAGGTAGAATTTTTAAGTATAGATCTTGTGATGCATTTCGATTCTAAGTGATCTTGTGTTTAAAAAGTTTGGAGACCACTGTTCTACAGCAACTGAAGAAGCTCTCAATACATCCACTGAAAACACGTTGGAGAGCTATAAAACACAGCGAACACACACGATTTTAGTAGTACTACAAATGATACTAAATCATTATTTTAGTAGTACTATAAAAACCTACCATAATTAATCGTAATAATGCACAAATTGCACGTCTAGTCAGCGTCTTGTTTTCTACATCTATCCAAACAATGAACTTTGGGGCTTGCAAGGAACCATCTTATTATGCATTTTCCATCCATCCATTAATCTTGTACACTTTACAGGGTCGTGGTGATCCGGAGCCTATCCCGGCAGAGACAGGATGCAAGGCAGGGCTATACCCAGTCCAAACACACGCTGCTGCATAGGTTAATTGGCAGCATGTCTTTGGACTGTGGGAGGAAACCGGAGTGCCCGGCGAAAACCCACGCGCACACGGGGAGAACATGCAAACGCCACACAGAAAGGCCCCTAAGCCGGGATTCGAACTTGGGGCCTTCTTGCTGTGAGGCGGCAGTGCTACTCACTGCGCCACCATGCTGCCCCCTATTTTGCATTTTGAGATTCAATAATATTAATATTTTTGTTTTTCAGACATTGACGAGTGTGCTACACAGCTGAACACATCTACGCCTTGCAAAGGCCCAGTAGGAGTATCGTGCACCAACACCCCTGGTCTTTTCAACTGCAGCTGTCCATCAGGATATTACCTGGAAAATGATGGAATAACCTGCCTAGGTGTGGAGATAATGATGTTTCACTGTTTTTGAAAATTAGACATAATCAATGTTTCTGTATGTGGTTAGAAGTGTGTGCAGCATAGCTTGTTCACTTTGTGGGTTGACATTCCAGCACATCTGGCTGGCAAAGGATACCCCGTAGAATATATTGGTAACATAACTACAATTGACAATCACAACTGCATTTAAAATAACCATAATATACAAATAGTGGCAGTGAATTAATGGAGTGTGAGAGGATATCGCCGAGGAAATGGAACAGTGAAATCAGCTCATGTAGTGGTGGATTGTTGTATTGTAGAAAATCCAGAGATGGTGACGGCTTGGGGAGACCTTTATGCAATAGTGGATTTATCATGGCTGATGGTGATCATGTTTAAAATACGTATGAAAGACAAGTATATATATATATATATGCCCAGGCTGGTCCCTAGAGTGATGCATTGAACGTTTACTTATTGTTACAAATGGACTCCTCTCCTTTCATTTAGATATTGATGAATGTGCTAAGAAACCTAACAACTGCTCCCAGAACTGCACGAACACTGAAGGTGGATATCAGTGCATCTGCTTTGATCTTTTCATCGACGTGAATGGCACTTGTCAACGTAAGTAAAAGACCAACATACTTTTTGTTGGCTGTCAGATTTAGTTTTTATACATTGCTATTTTGAGAATTGTTATTAAAAGGATGTTCGCGGTGAGCATCTCTCCTCTTTCCTTCACATTTCATCTCCCAGGTTTGAGGCATTTTTAGGCGCTGAATAGTTTCGCAGAAACGTGTTATATATCTGCATTGCGTTTTTGTGATGTTGAAACAGTTGTACATTTCAAACTGCTGCCAACTCCACTGTTTGTCTTACACCCCTTTGATGTTGATTGTCACATATCCTGGAGTGTTAATGGTTGCTATCCTATTTTAAACGATGGAAACATTTCACTGTATATGGGTTATAAAGGCTATCAACATTATTTGAGATATTGGTGTTTAAATAATACGTAATTGGAATTGACACAGCAGTGTAAATGTGTTGTTGTACTACAGTACATCTATGCTCCCGTGGCTATGCTCCTCGCGTTCATTAACCCTCACTGACTAGCATACTCAAGTATGGCCAAACAAACCTCTGGGACCCATATTGCATAGGGAGGCTGTCATCCAGCAGTGAATTGACAAATGGCAGTACATGTACAAAACAGTAACAGTATGCATTAGAACACGAAATCACTTTGCCTTTTACTCTTCAACAAATATCTTGCAATTTGAATTATGTATTGAATAACCATTCTTTGTATACTTAATGGGGCGGCACGGTGGCGTAGTGGGTAGCGCTTCCGCCTCACAGCAAGAAGGTCCCGGGTTCGAATCTCGGCTCGGGGTGCCTTTCTGTGTGGAGTTTGCATGTTCTCCCCGTGTCCGCGTGGGTTTTCGCCGGGCGCTCCGGTTTCCTCCCACAGTCCAAAAACATGCATAGGTTAATTGGCCTGCGGACTAAATTGCCCCCGGTGCCCTGTGATGGACTGGCGTCCCGTCCTTGGTATAAGCCATGCCTTGCGCCCTGTGTCTGCCGGGATAGGCTCCGGCTCACCGCGACCCTGTATAGGATTAAGCGGTTTCTGAAAATGAATGAATGAATGAATAATTAAAATTGATAGCATTTAACATGTATTTGTTTGTGTCCATTTTTTGTAGAGAACAGACTTTTTGCATATGGCACAAATGTAAATGATAGCAGTCTGAAGTACCCAATAACAGACTTTGTGTCTCCATTCTTCACACCACCCTATGATATTCCTTTTGGCTCCAAGTTCTTCCAGAAACTATACGTAAGTAATGTAATGGCTGCACTCGTAATTATATTGTGCAAGATAATAACGTTTTGTTTTTTTGACTGAAGTTAGAGTGTTTATCAACTATGCTATATGTGTGAAAACGATCTTTAAATACACTGAATTTGTATTAATTGTTTTCAGTTTAATTTGAAATGTTAAGTTGAAACTGTAATATGGTTTTTCCCAATATTAGGCAAATGGTGCTCCTGACACGTGATAGAAATATCATCTTTATATTGTGAAAATCTGTAGAACAAGTGATGATGTTAAACTACGTAATTCCCAAGAATTGGCACTTATTTGTGTAGCCATGAAGGAATGATATGCCAAAGCAAACGTGACACCGAATACAGTATATTATACATACTTTTTGCTGGTTTACATATTTATGTGCCGACTTATAGCAATGTCATCACATGCTGCGTATGTTGATTTGTAATAATCTGATATGCCCTTATTCCAGTTTACAGACAACGGAGTGATTGTCTTGCAGCAAAGTGAAGACACGAATACGTTTTCATATCCAAATGCCTTCGCCAATGGGTTTCCAAGTTCGTTCTCTGTTGCAATGATTGCTGTATTTTGGGATGATTCAGATTTCTCCTCTGATGTCGGAAATATATACTATCAGGTTTGTAATGATGTTTACATTGTTTAATGATCACATTGCACATTTTCAATACAGGTTACATTTATTGCATGATACGTTTTTGACTTTGCCCCTTGCTCTAGCAATGCATATGTAGGTTACCGTAGAGTATGATACAGGGCATGTAGTCTGCGTTATCAATTCAATAATGTACTGTTTTAATGTTTAAAATACATGTTTCCGTGTGTAAAAGTTAGCTTTAATCCTCTCGGGTGAAAGGCCCTATATAAAATGCTGTTATTATAAGTCGTGTTTTTATGGTAGTAAAACAAGTGACAGAAATGTCCTGCTCAGATGAGCATTGAGGAGTGCTCCTGTTGACAGTGTTGAGCCAGTGGTGGAAAATTTCATAATTCTATGACGGTGCTAGTCTATCTAGAGGACAACCACTGGTGATTTCCCCACAAAAGTAGTCCGATTTTATCGACCCCGGGTTGATGATGGGTTGAGTAAACCCCCACCCAGGATTAAACTCACAACCTTTTGATTGCAAGCCATTTGCTGGAACGTTGATTGACCTGGCCAGATTACCTCTATTAGGAAAAAAAATAATGCAATGTCTTGCACAGTGACATAGGTTAGTGCAACCTCTTTATTTTTCTTGCATGCAGGAGTATGATTTTACAGGTGAAAAAACCCCAACTACAGAAGCATTGAACCTTCGTGAGAAGGTGCAAGCACAGATCAGAGCTAATTTCACGGAACCAGAAGTGCAAACCTACACGCCCATATGGATGCTGAAGATCACATGGGAAAACGCTTCCGCTGTGCCAGTCAAGAGCAACTATAACTACGTAAGGATTTAATGTATAGTGTTAATCATATGCCGATGCACGCCTGGACTAATCCAGCCCTGGTAATGAAGCCCTAATGCTCACCTTTGACATAATAGAGCCCTAATGCTAACCATTGACATCTTACAGTCCTAAAGCTGAACATTGATATCAGATCAGGCAGACGTCCTTCACCGATCTGTTTGACATAGCCTGTGTGAGACATTTGGCCCTTGTCTATCTTGGATCCATCAATTGACCACTGACTCCACTCCTGCTCCTGTCAATGGAATACCATCTGTCCGAGTCAATATACAGTCATCAATTTGTAAAGGTCCTCTAGGGCTGCCATTCTCAACCCATCAGTAGGCTGACAATCTGTATGGTGATGATGTGTATTTACTCCTCACTGGATGTGTTTTTTTTTCTGTTTCAGACAAACACCTTCCAGGCTGTGCTGAGCACCGATGGCAACTTGTCATTCTGCCTGATAATATTTAAGGATGGTGGCATGCAATGGAAAACAGAAGCTAGGGCCGCGAATGCAAATAACGCTTTCATAGGATACAACAGGTGCGTGGTAAAGTCAGGTTCAGGCCTATTCAATGAAACTGTAAACTAAGACTTTACCATAGATGCATTTCAAATCGAGCACAACCTGATTTTTTTCATGAAACATTTTTAAGCACTGCGTGAACCCCTTCTCTGAGTTGGCAAGGCATCATCGTTAGCATCATCAGCCGACATCCTGAGTATTGGAGCTATCCTTAAAAAACAATTGTGTAGCACACTTCATCCTTTTATGTGGAGTGGAACACAATAGCCATGCAGTGGCCTAGCGGGGTGCAATGCAGTACAGCATTTAAGTTTTATCTTTTGAGTATTTGAAGTACAATTGTAAGTGTTGTGGGCTCGCTCTTCAACATACCGGTGTGCTGAAGTAGTAACGAATTGGCACGTTTCTGTTCACGTGACAACCCTTTACTAATTGGCTGTGTCGGGTGGAGGCGGGTTTACGACACTTATACATTTTCACGTGACCAAACTCATAAAAAGAGCTAGACTATGGATACGCAGTACGATATTTACTGTTTTTACAATTCTTGTTTTACTGTTTGCGGTTAATACCATGTGCTTGCATTTCATTATAAAATACCATGTTCTGCCATCCTTGTGAAGTGGAACATCTATGGCATACATCGACCCAGCGTCATTGAATTCAACAACACAGTATCGTCCCGACCAGGCCAAAGGATTACGTACTGGTAAATATGCATAATGTGGTACTGTATACATATTTGCATATTGTGTTTAATAAATCTACCACAGGATGTCTTCTGCGTGCTGTCATGGCCCCCATGGTTTGGTGTTGTTGTAACCCACCTTAGCCCCTTACACGTGAACTGATTTAATTGCTCCATCTCCATGGTGCGCGTGTTGCTGGGCACATTCTCTCTGCTGGCTGCTACTGTAGTATATTCATATTCTCAAGGCAAAGTTTACAAACAGTCAAATATGATTTCCTTCAACTTCAATGTTTTCTTATCCAAGTGCTTCTCGATGTCACTCAGTGTAATTACCAAGCATCATACAGTCCTAAAGCTCCTTTCCACACTTTCGAGTTTTTGATCATTTTTTGTTTGTGCACGTCCACATTTGTAAAAAAAATCATGAACACTACCAATCTTTAAACAACTGCGTTACATGGTCAAGTTCCAAATGGCATGTTCGTGCATCAACATGGTATAATCAGCACAAAGAATACAAAGCTAATAGATCTCCAAAAGAAACACATTTATAACGTAAAGCCTGCACAGCAAAGCGATCAATTGTACATACACTTGAATTTAAGTCTTGAGATCCAAAAGTTATTATAAGTAGGAGGATGGCAATGTTTTAATCTGCTCTTGTCAATAACGCATTCTGCTCTAGCGCTCACTCCCTATGTACACGATATATGAGGAAATAAAGGGTGTGCAAACACACGATTGACAACTCCTAAGTAGAAATTGAAGGGGGGGCAGTGGGCGGAAGGGGGCTGAATCTTTAGCAGAGGAGCTCAGCCACCTCCAACCCCCTTCTTGACCCCGTCACCACTGACGACACTGTAGGGCTGATGCAGATCATACATCTTTTAAATAAAACTAAATTATACAGTATAATAATATTAATGGTATTTCAGATATATGTTTGTATACATTTACGGAATAGGAGCTAAACAAAAAAAACACGTTTGTATGCAAAACACTAACCGAGTAATGAATGTGTTTCTTTTCAGGGCTTTATGGAAGATTCGCCTATAGGCTGACAAACATTCAGATGGGTACCATCAATACAAAGCGTCAGTGTTTGAGTTGGTATTGGAACACGACGAGTCCGTCTGTCACCAGCAGCATCACTCGCTGTCCATGTTCGTATTGGCAAGGACTATATGACATGTCCTATGTGGATGGAGACCTCATAACCAGTTTTGGCTACCAGCTTCCATATGTCCCAGGTAAAGGTTTATCAGAAATTTGCTTTCATTGAAGTGGTCGAATTGGAACATTTTAAGTCTTGGAATGAACCCTATTCAGTATATTTGAAGCAGCCTTAATAATTTATTTTCTGTTGCTTTGGTTTTTATTGTTTTCTTTCTTTCGTTGTTGACATGCCGTCCTCTTCGCGGCCCTTTTGCAGCGCGTTGTGACCCTCGGGTGAAAGGCGCTATATAAATTGAAATTATTGTTATTATTACTACTGCAGCCCGTGTTATCCATTGGTAGCTCTTCAATGATACTGTTTTTCACTTAAAAAGTTGGGAACAGTGCTGACATACACGTGTTTTGTGTATTGAGAAATTTCGGTGTGGGATACCGTTGTATACCGGCCCATATCCATCACTGCCTCATGTCTTGTGATGTAACCATGTGTTTAAAACTATTTTTTGATATCAGTGTAACTACAAGTCAGGTGGTGCTGGAAGGCAAATTGACATTTGTATTGAAACTAACGAAATGTCCCCATCAATGCAAATACTGAGCAGTGTGTTTGTTTTTAATGAAATGTACTTAGCAACACAAAATATGACAAAAGTATTTCATATTTTCATGGTTTTTAGGATAGGTTGATAACTGTTGGCCTTTCTCCTTTACACTTTCTAAATGTTGCTATTCCTCCTACTTTAGCCAGAATAATTCCCCGCGTGATTGTTTATGTGTTTTTGAATTTCTCAGGCAAATTTTGGAGTCTTCAGAACTTCTGGACAGATGCCAGTGGTGGAGGGGTGAGATGCCACTACAACCGGATGGGCGCCCTGGTGTCCGCATGGTATGAACAATACCTCCCCACCCCCTGGACAAGCCCATCAAAAGTAACGGTTCAGCAGTACAAGGGTAAGCTCCAAAGTTTAATTGTTTTACCCGCTGATCTTAAGAGGTAAAGGTGCACCCATGCAATTGCTTGCTCACGCCTCTGCTGGCTGAATGGCTTCCACAAGAGGGAGCCCCTCCAGAGAGTATTAGGCCTACTCGTCCATGCTGGTTTTGGAAGAGGTGGAATTACCCACAGAAAAGAGTGGATTGCCCTTTTCAGGTGAGGGGAGAGCAGTCCGTGGTAGTGAAGCGGGAGCTTGGTCCTAGGACAAAGCTCTCGGTTTACAGGTCCATCTACGTCCCTATCCTCACCTATGGTCATGGACTTTGGGTAATGACCGAAAGAACGACATCGCAGATACAAGCGGCAGCAATGAGGTTTCCTCCGCAGGGTTGCTGGGCTCACTCTCCGTGACAAAGTGAGGCGTACAGAAATCCGGGACAACCTCAGAGTAGAGTCGCTGCTCCTTCGGATTGAGAGGAGCCAGTTGAGGTGGTTTGGGCATCTGGTAAGGATGCCCCCTGGAAGGCTCCCCCCCGGGAAGCCTAGCAGGCACGGCCCACTGGGCGGAGACCTAAAGGCCGACACAGGGCACGCTGGAAGGATTATATCCTTCGGCTGGCCTGGGAACGACTGGGAATCCCCCAGGATGAGCTGGAATCTGTTGCTGAGGAAAGGGATGTCTGGTCCACTCTCCTTGGACTGCTGCCACCGCGACCCTCACAAGGACAAGCGGTTTAGAAAATGGATGGAATTACCCACACGTTGCCCCACCACACACGTTCTGTATGCCAACCATTACACTATTGAAGCGTAGTCCTTCTTTATCGAAATAGATTCATTTGAAAAAGAGCACAGTACACCTTTTTTTTTAGCGACCAACCAACTACAAAATGCATGGAGACTACACTGGATACCCATCCACAAACGCATCACTTATAAAACTGCAATAATATGCCACCGCGCTATCCACACAGGACACCCTAAATACCTCGCATCATTACTCCGGCCACTCGCATCAACACAATCCCGTACTCAGCGCAGCTTATCACAGCACCTGGGGGTCAAGGTAGAAGCGTTCACGTCGCGATCCCTGTCAGGTAGTACTTGGTATTGCCTGCGAATTCTACCAAACACTTCGAAGCCAAGCTGAAAGACAACGATGTCCAGAGGCTGGCCATCGTGCTTCGAAGAATCGCAAAGAAGAAGATCACAGCACCTACTCCACACACCGCGCTCACGCACAACCTTTGCGAAACGCCGATTCTCGGTCGCGGCACCCACAACCTGGAACAGGTTGTTGACATGCCGTTCTCTTCGCGGCCCTTCGTGGCCCTTGTGCAGCGCTTTGTGACCCTCGGGTGAAAGGCGCTATTTAAAATTATTATAATCATAACAGCCTGCCACACCTATTGCGTCAAACACAGTCCCCCCCCCACAGCCTTCAAAAAACTTTTAAGAAGTCACCTCTTCACCGACTTGCAACAAACCGACTGAGCAGGGCTCCGCGCCTCCAAATCAACGGGTGCACCGCACCCGGAGAAAATGCGCGTTACAAAAGTAGATTATTATTAGATGAGACTTTGGCAATTACTGTTATGTATGAGCAGTGTTTTTGTTGCAAAATGTACCTATAGGACATTTGCATATTGAGTACGAAACTTGAACGCATATCCAACAGTGACTCGATTCCTATTAGGGGCTTGTTGCCGTAGTCCTTTAATTTCTGTTTTTTATCTGTTTTCAGCAAATGAGGTTGACCCCTATAACGCATGCTGCAGATCTGGAGACAACAGATTGTGTGCTCTATACCAGAACAGGCGTCCCTTTGACCGTTGTTCATTCTACAGACCACCGCGCTTTGGTGAGTCGTCTGCGGATTGCATTTTACTATTAGCTGTATTGTAAACAGATAACAGTATTTGTGGCAAAATAGACTATCGTGTGATTTGGAATCTTGACCTTTACACGGTACTCCTAATGTTAAATGATTTGTTTTGTTTATCGACCGTTTCCTTTGATCTTTTTCTCAGCAATTCTCATTGGTGACCCACATATCACGACTTTGGACAATGTCATGTACACTTTTAATGGCCTTGGAGAGTACACAATTCTGGAGGTGTCTTTACCCAGTGTAGCAAACTTCACCATGCAGGGTCGAACTGGAATTGCAAGCACCAATGCGAGTGCCAATGTGACCACGAAAGCCACTTCGTTCATAGCCATCGTAGCACAGGAGGATGGCGGTCCCAAGGTATGTACCAGGTGGCTGTTAAACGGTCTCGGGTGTAATGCGGTTGTGTGTATAGGGCACAATAATGTACAATAATACAATATTATTATGGACAGGTGTACCTTGTACTGTAGTGGTAGAGCCTTATTGGGCGGCAGGGTGGCGCAGTGGTAATATCTGCGCCTCACAGAAAGAATGGTCTTGCCCGAGGCGGTTCGATTCCCG
>JAZEWU010000032.1:1069046-1092270 GCA_036362915.1 Geotria australis | reverse complement strand
CGAATTCTACCAAACACTTCGAGGCCGAGCTGAAAGACAACGATGTCCAGAAGCTGACCATCGTGCTTCGAAGAATCGCAAAAAAGAAGAAGAAGATCAGAAAATACCCAATGAGCTTCCAGGCTCTTTGTGGGATTCCTGCGACACAACAAACACGCAAATTGACAACCAAACACGTGAATTGACAAAAAGTGCAACGTTGTTGACAAACAATTATTACATTTAAAATAATGTAAATAACATTTAACGTGTCTCCAGTAGAATTTTTTTTCCACTATAAACAGCTTTAATGAGTCCAAAAAGCATGTGTGTACAATTATATCCAATAACATCCTGAGCTTAGAAATAAAATACCTAAGAAACAAATAAATCAAATAAAAGCGTAATATAAATAATAATAAGAAGTAACACGTAAAGTCGAGTTCTCACTGACGATGGCTGTGGAGCTTGTGGAGCTTGCGGAGCTGGTGTGTGGGTTCTTGAGACTGAGGATTCCCTGCTTAAATCGAATAATTTTCACTATTCGGCAAGATCCCTCCACGCATCATTGTATATGAGAAAAGGTTTGCAGTAAGCTAAAACAGTGCTACAACACACGAATCCAAATCGAATGTAAAATACCAACATTCTCTCCACAAAGGTAATTGATCTGTATTCATTGTTTACTGCTGCTGCTGGTGATTGCTGCAGGTGATGGGAATTTGACGTGGAGCCCCAGAAGTTCAGATCCAGTGTTTGGCGTGGTGAGCGCCAGTGACGGCAAGGCCTCCTCTGCTCTGCTGCTCAACCTCACTCTATGCAACTGCAGCTCCAACTCCATGTGCCTCTACAACCAGACCACCCTGAGCATGAGCGGCAGTGACGGATCCACTTTCCAGGTCAGATTGGCAGGCCCGTCTTTTTGTGATGATTTTAAATTTCAACTTGATTTTAGATTGTTATAATTGTGTAGACAATTGTGGTGTATTGTAGCTAGCACCTACGGTAATTTCAGGGTTATGCGAGCTAATTACATACAAAGTTTACTACCTAAAGTTATCGATACTCAGCCACATTGTTCTCTGCATGTATTGAGTATGAAAATCGATTAGTAAATTGATGAACCGTTGCACTGATGCATCGTTAAACCGCTAATGTTCATGTATTGATTTTTACATTCACAGTCCTCACACCGCAATGATTCATTACACTTAAAAGAGACAGAGATAATCTGAGAGAGGAATCTGGCATTTGACAAAATATGAAATGTATTTGTGTTTTAATTGGTATGTGTGAATTGTGTTTGAAGGTTGCCAGATGTCAGTGTAATCCGGGATACACAGGGACGTATTGCACGGACAACTATGATGCTTGTGCAGGCAACCCATGTTATCCTGGTGTAAATTGCACAGACCTGCTTCCACCCGCCATGAATTTCACCTGTGGACCCTGCCCTGCCGGATTTACAGGAAGTGGGATCAAGTGTTTCGGTGCGAGCATTTACACACTGTCTGCAGCTCGGATCTTATTCAAAGCAGAGCTGTCACTGATCCCGAGCTCTCATTCGTCTTCCCACACATCTCATCTCTGCAGCACCTCATGCTGCATTTTTGCAGCACCTGCTATATCCACAAATTCCCTACCCCAGCAGCAGCTGAGACACTCACCCTTGAATTAAGCATGTCCTTACTCAGCTATTGCAACATTCACTATGGTCTTCCCAAATCCAATTACCAGACCTCTCACGCACACCTAGAAACGAGACAATGTGCCTCCAATGCTTAATTCCTTTCACTGGCTCTCCGTCGAATGCTGGATCAATTTTAAGATTGTACTCACCATCTTCAAGTTCCTTATTGGACTCGTCCCTGTCTATGCCTCCTCTTTTATTTTACTCTACTCCCCTCTATGGACTCTCTGTTCTAATCAAACTTCTATCAGTGGGAGGCTGCTGAGTCTCCTCTGCTTGTGCCCATAGTCTGGAACTCCCTTCCCCGATCCACGCATGCTATTGAATCTCTGTCCCTAGTCCAATTGAGGCTTAAGAGCCTTATTTTTTCCCACTATGACTGTCTAATATTTGTTAAATAGTTTTATTCATTATCAGTACGCGCATAATCCTTGAGAGGGTTGCAGAGAGGTAGATCCTATACCAGCAGACACAGGGCACGAGGCAGGTCTAAACCTAGGATTAGACGCCAGTCCATCACAGCACTGGGAACAATTTAGTCAGGCCAAATAACCTAGGAAATAGCATGTCTTTAAGGCTGTGGGGAGAAACTGGAGTACCCAGTGAAAACCGTCGTGTACACGGGGAGAACATGCAAACTGCATAGGACGGTACCTGAGCTTGGAATCGAACCCGGGGCCTTCTTGCTGTTAGGCGGAAGTGCTACTGACTGCCCCACCGTGCTGCCCCTGACTACCTAATAATATCTATAATTTCTGAAAATGATCTTGAGATGCTGTTTGCACTTAGATGCTAAATAAATCTACATTGTGTGGTATGCTGTTGCTTTAGAGATCATACAAATGTTGCTATACTCCCTTCCCATAACAATAATAATAGTACAATTTATTCACACTACGATGAAATCACCTTACGTTATATGCTCTATGGGAACATTATCACATTACGACCAATTTCACTTTACGACAGGTGTCACAATATGGCTGCTTGTGAGTGTGCGTGGCACGGCAGCCAATCAGTGATTTAAACGCATGCCGCTTGGGTAGCTTCTCAGTCAATAGCATCGCTTTTTAGTGGTTACATCTCAACTTCCAAGGCCTTCGAACGAATTACCATGAAACAATGTACAATATTATTGGTCTGACTTGACGATGATTTCACATTACAATGTGTGTTCTGGAACGGATTAATATCATAAAGCGAGGGACCACTGTATATATACTGTATTTTCAAACATCTTAAGATTCAATGCATAAACTGATTTTAAAAGAGTCCTTGGACTGAATTAATGTAGCTTTGTGGGTAAATAAGTAATTGTTATTATTTCTTCCGTGACAAAAGGGTGACAACTGGGTTTAGAATTCCTTTGTTTTTAATAATTTCCAGGTCACAGACCAGGACAGAAACTGTTTGAATTAAACCCTAATTTGTACTGTCTGTGAAAGGAGCTCACAAATTAACATTAATACGTAACAAATATTTGAATAACGATTACTTGAACTTGTGATGGACTGGCGTCCCATCCTAGGTATAGCCCTGCCTTGCGCCCTGTGTCTGCCAGGATAGGCTCCGGCTCACCACAACCCTGTACAGCATTAAGCGGTTTCTGATAATGAATTAATTAATTACTTCTTCTTCTTTGCGATTCTTCGAAGCACGATGGCTAGCTTCTGGACATGGTCGTCTTTCAGCTTGGCTTCGAAGTGTTTGGTAGAATTCGCAGGCAATACCAAGTACTACCTGACAGGGATCGCGACGTGAACGCTTCTACCTTGACCCCCATTAATTACTTGAACTTAGTATAAACATAGTGGCACTAAGCTGCTGGATAGCCCGTTGATCTGATCTCATGTATTGTTTCCAGATATTGATGAGTGTATGGCGAATTCAACTGTTTGCAATCAAACATGCGTGAATCTACCCGGCAGTTACGTATGCAGCTGCAACAGTGGCTACATGAATACCACTGCAAACTCCTCTCAGTGCAAAGGTAAAGTTGTTACTGATATGACATAACATAACTGATTAATCGCCATAGCTTCGAATTTGAACAAATCTTTCTTTTTTCTTTCAAACCTGCTCGGGCAAGACCATTCTTTATGTAAGGTGCAGATGTTACCACTGCGTCACCCTACCGCCCAACAGAAAGCTGTCTCTAGTGTTGGGCCAATTAGTTTGAAGTACAATGCATATATTATCATAGCATTTGTTTGCATGTTATTGCCACAAGCATGTGTGGCTTCTTGAAAACTGGAACATTTGCAAAATGGTGTCCGTTTGGTGTTTTAAGACCTTAACACTTCTCTCATTGCCAGAAAAGGTAAACCCTTGTATATTTTACATTAGTTGTACACTGGCAAAAAAGGTGCCCAAATTCTAGACAGTGTTGCAAGTTATTTACCATCGAAATCCTCAGTGAATCTGAAGACTTTAGGACTTTTTTTTAGGAGACTGGCTTGAACAGATCAATAGTATATTTGGCCTCACTCCCTGCAGTCCTAGCATAGGGCTTCTAAGTTTGTGATGGCTGATGGTAATATTGAACAATCTTCATTTGGATATTAACAGGGTCTGTTCGTTTTTACTCGACATGAAATTTACAGTAATGTAATTTGTTATGCAGGTTACCTGTGTGATGCTGCATTAGCAGTGGTGCACAAGCGCAATCTTAAAGAAAACGAAAACTATTGGGCAGTGACCTTTGTAATTTATAGCACATGAGGTGTGTTATGAAAAAGGGCCATTGCCTGAAACGTAACCAATTATATATTTGTTTTCTTTTAAAGCCAGTGTGGTTGATGGGTGTGTTGAGTTACTTTGTTCCTTTGAAAATTCTAATAGAGTAGTAAAATTATGTTAAGGGTTAAAAATTGTCTGCAATGCACATTTCACTCAACTACAGTAAAAATATAAAACCCCGAACATGAACCCAGTCTCAGGGCAGAATAAGTAAATACATCATATGACATATCTGCTTGCATGTATGTTTCCACAGATGTGGATGAATGTGAACAGTCCACGTCCAATTGCAGCCAAAATTGTACAAACACCCAAGGAGGGTTCCTGTGTAGCTGTAACAATGGATTTTACAGTGTGAATGATACTTGTACACGTAAGTATCCAATGTTTTGAATTACTACCGTGTGTACTAAACACTAACATTTAATGCGTCTGTTCTGTGTGCATACGATTTATTCTATTTGCTTACGTTACAAAGTTTGCCTGAATGAAGACTGGATTATAACAAACACTCGAATAAAATGTGTAATGTTTTCTTTTAGCGGATATTCCATGTCAAATAAACATTTGCAGTGGAAATGGGACCTGTTACATCAACAGCTTGAAAGCAGCAGCCTGTCAATGTGACCGTGGGTACGTTTTTCCATGTTATGGCAGCCTATGGCTTTCTTTTTATCCAACACTTTTGGGAAGTACTGCATATGACAACATCATTAGGATTTCACCCGCTCTCAGAAGCTAAGCAGGTTGAGCCTGGATAGTGCTTGGATGGATGACTGCTATCACCAACAGGTTGCTATAGCCTGCTGTGGGGCTATGTTGGGGGCAGCAGAGGGCAGTTTAGCAAACGTAATTGTTGCACTGTGCTTCTACGTTGCCGTATCTATGCTTTCCGCGGTTACCAACCCGCACTGACCAGTGTGGTGAAGTATGATCAAATTACCCTCATGAGCCGCACGACATAGGGAGGCCCTCATCCAACAGTGGATTGACGGAAAGTCTGCACGTAAACATGGAAGTGTGATACCATGATGCAATTGCATTGGATTATTAGAGTCTGAAATTGAATAAAGCATGTCAATCTCTGCACAGCATTATAGCTGAGTTGTCACCATTGCTCAAACAGCTACCAAACATTGGTACAGAAAGTATCTAAACACTAGACATTTTTATTTATGTATACATAATGTTCATGGTCTATCAGTACGTTATCTTTTAGTTATAGAATCTTAATATTATCTGAAAGTATTTTTTTATTCTGTTAATTTACACGCTAATCAAATGTTGACTAATGTTTGAACATTATGTACTCCAGTTGAGAGAAATTTCTCAGTTGTAGAACATTTCTGTGGTACTTTTCATTGCTGTTGCCATAGCCATGCATCTGATAGTCACGCTTAGCATTAATGAAGGCAGGTAGACTGCTGTTTAGCCACCTGAGGGGTTATTAAGACTACATACAGATCTCTTGAAAACAGACCTTAATCGTGACCCTTAACTTATTTTTTAAAAATGAGTCAAAGTAAAACATTCATGTTACTTGGTCACCTCCCTTCTTCACAGGGCAGTTATTTTTTTTCTAAGGCTCAAACCATAAGTATGCAAATACACTGCATTGTGTTTGAGGTGCTCAGATCAGTTTGGTTGAGATTTCGTCGTCTAGAAATTGTGTGCGTCTTAATAGTGCCTCGATGTATGTTTCAGCTTCGTCCTGAACGGGACAAGCAAAACACAGTGCGTCAACAAGAATCAGTGCATCTCATGTGACGCCTATTACGGGACGTGCACTGACGTGGGCGGCATCCGAATGTGCGGCTGTGTGGTTGGGTTTACTCTGGATAGTGACCTCCACACATGCTCGGATATCAATGAGTGTCAGACTGCAAACAACTGCACTGCTAATTCCTCTTGTACCAACATACCAGGGAGCTACAGGTGTACATGCAATAATGGATTCCAAGGTGAGTAGTCTTGTTCCTTGTTGGCTATTGTTTATCCTCCATTTTGCACCACACATTGTTTGGCATTGGGTTCTCGACATTTCGCTCTGCGTACTGGAAGGTTCTTCAGAAAGGAATGCTATTCAGGCCATTCTGATAACACAAGGTTATCACGTCGGCCCTGTATTTTACAGAAATCGTCTACAGAAGTTTCACTGTAAGTTGCCATGATCCTATGTGTAATCCTCATTAGTAATTTGTAGATTTTCTCATTTTAATTCCTGACACAAGGGTCTGATCAAGGGATGTTTAATATCCACTCTGAAGCAGACAGCTCATATTTTATGGTTACTGCACTTGCAGTACTAACCAGGGCAGCCTGTGAACCGCGAACCTCCACAAACAGTGAACCCGCTGCTGCTGTTGGGCCATGGCACTGCCTCATGTGTTTTTGTTTTCCATTAAAACTACATATGTGATGTGAGCAATACTGTAAATCTGATTAATTTTACAGGCAATGAAACTTGTCAAGACGTAGATGAATGTTCTCTGGACCTGAACGATTGTGCTAGGAATCAGAACTGCATCAATACTGTTGGATCATATGATTGTCAGTGCATTTTGGGTCACCAGAAAATTGGGAAAACGTGTGTTGCCATCAATTATTGCCTTTCTAGTCCATGCCCTCTGCTTGCCAGCTGCACAAACCAGCCTAGCACATACAAATGCGACTGTCCAAGCGGCTACACATGTAAGTTTATATTAACACACAACACCATGCTGTTGGCACTGACATGAATAAAACATAGTTTACACATTTATTTGTAAACGATGAACGACTATACGTCATTTAAGTTAAAATGTTTGCATAACTAATAGAAAATCATGAAAAGAGAAGGTATAGAAAATTAAATAGATGTTTTGATAATTTAGCTATAGTCATATTTACTTGTATTATTGACAAGAGTTTATATGTAAAAACATAACGAAGCTATTTATTTTTCTTAAAAATTACATAAATATTTGCTGGAAAGATAATTAATAACTATCAGTTTATATAAATGTTCATTATCTGACTTATAAAGAGTCCACAATTAAGGTTCTAAAGCAGTGGTTATTAAAAACATGTTAATATTTATAGTCAGTCAGGTGTCGTTCACCTCCACTGGTGGCACCTAGTAAGCAGAGGGAAGCGTTATCCAACAGCTTATAGATATTGCATCCGATTTCCCAAAATTATTGTACGGGTGGTCTATGGGCTGTATAACAAAACTGATTTGAAGTATTGCAAACCCAATTAGTCTCTTGTCGCATGTATTTCAATTGTTCATGAATATCATGCATAGTGAACCGAATGATAAACGACTCAGATTCTAACAAAACCCATACAAGCATGCTGGCCTTAACTTTTTTTCCATCAGTGACCGCATATGTTCTTAAATTATGGCCTAGAAAAGACGTGCATTTCAGATACCATAATGCCTGGCTTTTGTAGCTCAGTCAGTCAGTTTTTATCTACGCTGGAAGGAACCGTTGCGGTATGTAGCTATTTTTAACAGTTGTCCAGCAGAGATGTGAGAACCAGGGGCAATTTAGTCAGGACAATTAACATAGGCAGTAAACATGAATGCAGTAATTCAGACTCGAACAAACTAAGGCCTTCTCTGACAGGAGGATGGACTGCCAGCTAAAGTTCTAAATGCAAATGTCTTTGTTCCATGACATAACACCGATAGTGCAATTGGAATATAATTGAAAAAGAGCAAAAAGGAAAACACTCTCCTCTGCCACTTTAATGGAGACTGGAGTACCCGATTCATTTTGCACTAAAATCAATAATCTTGGGTCTTAATAACTTGCTTTGTCTCACTAAACCACAACATTTATTGTACGACAATCAATGTTGTGCATTTTACTTTGTTGAACAGCGAATGGAACGCAGTGTGTGGGACCAACTTGTTCCAAGGAAACGTGCACTGTTGAGTACTGCAGCAACGGAGGAACTTGCTACCATAATCCTACCTGTACTGCCACATGTGCTTGCATGCCTGGCTACACGGGTGACAAATGCCAGTATGGTACTGACTTTGTCAGTGCACACATCAGCAGAGGTAATTATACATATTAAACTATCTACACTAAACTAATTCTGAAACATTTTTAGAAACACAAGGGTCAGAATGCTAATTTATATTCACGTTCTATCTGTTTGCATGTTATGACAACACTTATTTAAATCACAACATCGTTAACATGTTATTTAGCACCAAAAGTATACGTAAAAAAATCCTTTGTGTATAATGAAGCCAATTCTAATCTTCCACCCATCCATCCATTTTCTAAGCCACTTGTTCTGGTGAGCGTCGTGGCGCAAATCTAATCTTGAAAAAGTGAAATTGTATTGATGCTTTGATCTGAAGATTGCGAATGTCTTACATGCACATGTCATTCCACAGACTTGTACTTGACATACGTGATGTTTATAAACTTGTCAATCGACCTTTCGGCGGATTATGGCGTTATAAACCAAACTGCTTTATTAACGGTACGTTTTAATATGTATATTTGTATTCATTCAGTCCCCCTTAATCCTCTACAGTAGTGATTCTACACCTAATGGTGCACGCACCCCTTGGGGGTGTGATATGCCTTTTCTGGGGGCGCAAGCTATGCCAGATCCGTGTATGTATTGTAGTATATACGTATGGTATTGTAAATGTATTTATCAATAAGGGGTGCGAGAACGTATTTTGAAAAGCACTGCTCGAGAGGGTCGTTGTGAGCCAGATCCTATCCCAGCAGATACAGGGTACAGGGCAGGGCTATATGCAGGATGGAATACCAGTCCATTATAGGGCACCGGGGTAAATTTAATCGAGGTAATGAACTTAGGCAGCAACATATCTTTGGACTGTGGGAGGAAACTGGAGTTCCCGGCAAAAACCCATGAGGACATGGGGAGAACATCCAAACTCTATACAGAAAGGCACCTGAGCCAGGAATCGAACCCAGGTCCTTGTCGTTCTGAGGCGACAGTGCTATTCACTGCGCCACCGTGCTGTCCATATATATTTGTAACTTTATATTATATCATGTATATTCAAAGTCTTATTCTGGCATTAAAACGGTATGCTGAATGATGTTCTGTGGACTATTTAGGAGCGGTGGTTAGTGCGCTGTGCTATGAACTTGGCGACCTGCGTTAGATTCCCACTCATGGAGAAATCCTAAGTTGAAGTGTGTAAACATCTCAACTATGGAGACAAAGGTGGCCAGGCATGATGCTGGCCACCCACCCCCTTATCCATGCCAGCCTTCATAGGCGCTCACTAACTGTACTTGCCACAATAGCCTGTTAAGGCCATATGGGGAATTTTGTCTTTGTGGTTTATTTATCACAATACGTGGTAAACCTTAGACTCAAATTTGTTTCTCTCACAATTGTGGGGTATCAATAAAATGGAAACTTTCCATTTAGAATTCTCGTGTCAAAGAAAGGTCCTTGAATATGATGTCACAAAATCCATCTGCAGTCCTATTATAGTGTATGCCAAGAAATTAGTTCCTCAAACATCAAACTAGTTTGTTTTGACCTCTCAGAGCTGGAGAGAGACATTGAGTAAAGAAATTAATGTAATATGATAATTGTTTACGCGGTCATTATTGGTGACTGGACTGAGATGAGCAAACTCATTATCCTTGAAACCAGTTTAATTTTGGGTTGCTACCTGGATTCAAACCCAGGTTCAGCAGTATCAGCTTCGTCCTCTAACAATGTATTATCCTCCTGAGCTTCCAGGTCAGTCTCTTTGATCACAACTAGTCATGTCAAATAAGCTCATGTTTATAGACGATGATGTGAGCTAGTAGTTTCCCACAGCGATTGGCAACTGTGAAAGTTGAAAACATTTTACAACATTACCACTTGTTCCACTGAATTTACTGACGAAATAATCAATGGAAATATGCAGGGTAATCCAATTTATTAACGCCCCAGTGATATCTAATGACCGCTGGTCTCATGCAGTACATGTGATTGGTCACAAGACGCATTCGTGAGTTGGCTTGACGGTAGTGTAACAGATGGATTGGCCCGCGTTCACCATAACCCTGCGGGGTATACACCCCTGGCCTCACGGTAATGATGACTTGAGTCTATGTGGGCATCTTTGAATGTGTATTGATTTACATTTTCACGGATCGACGTTGGAGACATGTATACTGCCTGAAGATGCCTAAAACATTGGAGGCATCTTCAGGCAGTAACGGCATCAATACAATATTAATAATAATAATATCAATTTATATAGCGCCTTTCACCCGAGGGTCACAAAGCGCTGTATTGCCGGAAGATGCCTCCAACATGGGAGGCGAAACGTTGTGACGGATAGAGCAGAAACGTTCACCATGGCTATCCTGAAAGCACACCTCTTAAGAGCAATTATCATCGTTGAATGTAATAAGCAAATCAGAACGGCAATGTTGGGAAAAGCATACCAGGAGCGTGTTAAACAAATGAATAGGTGCACTGTATTGAGATATATGGGAGACGTGTAGAGAAGGCTTTGAAATTAAATCTAAATTCTCTATAATTTGTGCATATTAGTGAGGTTTAAAAGCATTGATCACCCTGTATTTTTGTATCATTCAATATTAACGTATTGTTGTTTATTTTACATAGGTTGTAAAGAAGTTGAGAGTGTCTAACCTTTACTACGACTTCAGAGTGACGACCATAAGGTTAGTTAACCAAGTTAAGCTTTCAGAATTGCAGCTGTCACAGTAGCAATGTTAATTTTCCACCACCGGCTTAGGTTCAGCAAGAGATGAACATGGACCGTTGCTAATCTGAGTAAAGAAACATTCAAGGGTCTGCGATATGGCAGCCATTGTATGAGAAAATAAATACACATTAAACACGCGACCTTTGTGATTGATAGTACCTTACAAAAGAACAATAATTATACAGTACATATTCAAATACATCTGTGGTGATGTGGGGCACCAATATCGTGGATCCTAATATCTGTGGGGTTATCAACAATTTCACTCTTCTTTTAACATGATGGCTTTCGTGAGCAATGTTATCCGTAATATATCCCTTTTTATTGGTTGGGTCACGTAAAAAATAAGTGTTGTATACCCGCCTCCACCCAACAGCCAATGAGTAAGGTTTGCACGTGAACAAAACGTGCCAATTCATAACAACTTAAGCACACCGGTATGTTGGAGAGCGATCCCACAACATTTATAATGAATTTCGACGTTTCGCTGATAGTTGCAATGACCTTCACCCTAAATACCTCGCAACACTACTCCGGCCACTTGCCTCAACACAATCCCGCACTCTACGCAGCTTATCACAGCACCCACTCCACACACCGTGCTCACGTACAACCTTCGCACAACGCTGATTCTCAGTCGCGGCACCCACAACCTGGAACAGCCTGCCTCATCTATTACGCCAAACACAGTCCCCCACAACTTAAAAAAAAGTTTAAAAAGACACCTCTTCACCAACTCACAATAAACCGACTGAGCCAGGCTCCGCGCCTTCGGAGGCGCCCGTGGATTCGGATCCACGGGCGCAATGCACCCGTAGAATATGAGCGCGTTATAAATATATTATTATTAATGAAATGGAACGTTTCGTTCAAGTGACAAATCTTACTAATCAGCTGTGTCAGGTGTAGGCAGGTTTCCGACAGTTATTTTTTACGTGAGCCAAACCATAAAAGGGATATATTCATTCTTATTTGAGTGTAAAAATCACAGATAACCCGTGGATAATAAGATTAATTTGCTATGCGCTGACTCTTGTTCGCGAAGAGAATTGTGGGTAGCAGGAGTCTTTAACCTGCTACAGGGATCTTTTATGTGTGTCTATCTCTGTATCTCCATGTGAGTAAGAAACTGAGACATTTAGACACGCAGAAATAGACACAGACACACAACGGTATAGCTGTCACACTAGGTGTGAATAGTTAGCAACGTATCCTGCCCAAGCCCATTTACAGTATACATACGGTTAATGTTTCCCTGTCTCTCCATCTCCATGCCCGTCAGTCTTTGTCTCGGTGCTCGTTTCTCTGTGTGTGCGTCTCCATATCTGTGTTTAAATTTCGATTTTTGTCTCGCTTTCATTTATATTTGTCTCCGTGATTGTGTGTCACCTGGTTTGTCTCCATGTCTCTCTGTCTCCGTGTCTCTGTCTCCATATCTGTATGCGTATCTCTTTGTGGTCTGTGTCTTTATCCCAGTGTCCATGTCTGTGTTTTTCCTAGTCTCTCTGTCTCTGCGTATGTCCCCAAAAAAACACGTTGAAATGTGATGTTAAATTAGATACTTTAGAAATGTGCACATGGAACAATATAAAAGTATTTGAAAAGGCACTGTGAGCATATTTCAAAGGGATTGTGTTATTGTCATGTGGACCAATCCATATAGTATAATACAAGTTTGTAATTTCGCTGATGGAATAATCGGAGTTTATGCGATTTGTGGTTTTCTTTTCCTACGTTCTTGAGTAAAAATGCTGTTTAACATGTGTTTTACTGTTCCTTTTAGTGGCTCCAATCCATATATCCTGAATAGCATTGCTCGGTTTAGCTACACGACCAATCAGGATGTGTTTAGCATATACAATAACACCCTAAATACAACGATTTATTCGATCAACTTTAACACACGTGCTTTTTCAAGAATGGTGCTGCTGAATGTAACATCTGATCCAGGTATGTGCACGCATCACAAAGTTTGCTGTCTGCAGACAGGTGTCCGTCTTCCGCCGCTTAGTTTATCTTCCCATATGTCATTGTTGAACATCGTGTTTAACTTTCTCTTGATTTTTACGCCGAAGGATTTTCCCTCGTCACCTCCTTCAGCTCATTTTCTCTCACTACTGCACATCCAATCACCTCCATCAGCAAGCCGTTCTACTCACTGCCCATCTGCCCAATCTAGATTGTCTTTGTCTCCCTAATCAGTTGAATGAGTTTACAGTGTTCTCCCAAGTATCTTCATAACTGCCCTCCATATCCACGTACGCGTCTACATGGCTGCAATAAATATCGAGTTTGCAAAGCTAAAATTACCAATATATGAATGTTGGCATATTGCGAGATTTGTTTTTACAAATTATGCAATGTATCTGTGAAACTTAAACGCACTTCAGTCTTTTTTAAAATTGTGCAGTATGATGTGTGTACGGATATCAACATTACATGCGATATTTATATCTATCAAGTCTTTCTTTTGGTAAATGTGTTACTATATAATATGTACTATATGTGTAAACATGTAAACATCAAATAACAACGTTTGAACAATGACAAATTTCATTTGTATTCAGTTTCTCAGGCTGCCTTGCTTAACTACATTGCATGCAATACATCAATGCCTGGATACATAGCGTACTGGAATGGCACCTATAACATTGCATGCCGGTCTCCCTGTGTCAACTCAACTTTGTGTAACAATGGTGGAACGTGTTGGGTCTCAATAACTGGGCCTGTGTGCATGTAAGTTTACATCACTTACATTTAAGTAAATGTGTGTATTATTTCCCTGAATTTATTTGGAATGTTGATGTAGGTTTTCACGGCTTGATGTATAAGATTTGCTTTAATAATAATATATTTATAACGCGCGCATATTCTCAGGGTGCGTTGCGCCAGTTGATTCGGAGGCGCGTTAAGAGCTGCTCTTTCGGGATAGTTGTGGTGAGCATTTTTCCTTCATGACGTTTCGCATCTAATATGCCTCCAGCGTGGGAGGCGACGCGTCATAAAGGAGAGAGGTGGAAAGGCCCGTCACGGTTATCCCGAAAGAGCAGCTCTTAAGATCAATTATCGTGTATTATATTGTCAACCCTAATGGTAACACCAGCTCAGGATAACATTGAGGACGTGCTGTGTGTTTTCACTGCATAGCCACCTCAAAGTGCAATGTGATAAACCGTAGATCAGGCACCCTGCTATCTAGCCCAGATTCAGCAGTCTCACTGAACACCACAGAAGATATGTCTACCGCGGATAATTAACGACAAGTCTTGGTGAATATTTCCATGGTAGCCATTTGTTTATTGACCTATAATTGTTCCATAAACACGATTCGCACATAAGCTTGCAAAACAGTTGTAACACCATTTTTTTTATACAATAGAGGATAGTGGTAGCCAGTAAGGCAAACCTGAAGTATAAATTGTCCTGTTCAAGACCATAGAACTCAATGTTGTGTTTTCCTTTACTTTTTATGGTCATTGATGTATAAACTTTAAAATGTCACGATTCATAATGATATTTGTATGTAAAGGTGTAGGATATTTCCTTCAGTTCCACGAGTAGGCAGATAACATTTTTGGTTCATTTTATATTTTCTGTGGCCTTTCATTACACTATGATATTACTTGTGTGCGTTAGTATTTTTTAATGCTCAGGCTTAATCTGTACCACATATAAATTACACAATTTTCATAAATTTTACGAAGTAATGTATCCGACAACTCCACAAGATATCCTGAAACTATAAATCAGTGCTTTGAAATGATCGAGATTTGGATTAAAATAATGTACTACATAGTTTTCAACAATGCAAAACCCTGGAAATAAATTGAACATTGCATTTATTAGTCGTCATGGAAAATTAATCAGAATTTGTAGGTACAAATGTGTTCGCATAAAATGAGCATTAAAAAATGTGGAACTGGTAATAACCAGTGAACACGTTTTCATTCTAGCTGCCAACAAGAAGGACTGTACCATTCTGATGGACCCACATGTGAAAACATCACTATCAAAACATCGGCCTTCTTCGCAATATTATTTGCAAGTCTTGGAGCTCTGGCCCTGCTTGGAGTAGGCATCTTCGTATGCTGGAGATGCAAAACAGGAGGAACGTATGAGGTGTTTGGAAATAAGAAGAGGTATGTAAGAATTCCTGGAGTCAAATGTAATTTTATACATTTAAGTTTAGTCATGGTTGGGTTGTGCTTGCTCGACAAAGGCCCAAACCACAAATTGGCCAGAAACAAACGGCACAATTATAATAATAATAGCATTTATATAAGCAAGCGTGTAAGCACTAAGGGAAATAGATTATGGGAGGCATGATTTTGTGACTCATTATGGTTGTTTAACTATACTTCACCACGATTGTCAGTGTTGCTTGGTGAAGGGGTACTCACGGCCTTTTCAAATATCGCTTCCTCGTAATGTTAGGCATGGTCAGCAATCAATCTCAGGTCACTGTGTTTTTAGCGGAATGCGCTAACTGCTGCGGAAAATGGTCCAATGAGATTGCAGTCGCTTTTTAAATATCTAAGTTGACAACAAATATAGGTGAAAAGTCAAAAACGTAAAATCACAAAATAAATCTAATAAAGCACAAAGTAGAGCTGCAAGGAGACTATTATTTCTGCCTATTATGTTGGCACAACCCCACGAACATCACTGGCATGAGCATCCAAACCAGTTGCGGGCTCCCTGTTGACCAACCACAACAATACATTGGCATTAAACCTACGTAATCTAATCCAAATTAACTAATTACGAATCATAATATTGGTTGTGAATGCGTGCATATAAGATCAACATTAACCACCTTAGTAAATTATGGTCAAACTACCGGCTCCTCTACTCGGTGTTGAAGGGCCATCCAGCAGTAGATTGACTTAGGAATGTTCATTATGTATTACTTTACATTTCTTAAGTGTGATTCCGAATGTGTAGTGGCAAATAATAGTGATTCACTACGTTGTAAAGCACTTTACTATAACGCGCTAAAAGTTCTGCACATCACATGAACATATAAATACTTCGTTGGCCAAGGGAAGGAAAAACTAAGAAGGTAGTAGCTCACTTAGAGAACCGAAAGCAAGAGAAAATGCATTTTGAGGCGGGTTTCAAACAATTGTATCGTAACTTTATTAGTCCTGTTTGTTTCTGGTCGTTTGGTGCTTTAAACCTTTGGGCCTGTGCCCAGTAACTGTAATTAAAAAAACAAGGATATGTAATGAATTATAGCATGTATCCTCATTGCTGATCATCATGTTTTCATTGTTGCAGTTCAAAATTTGGCGACGAAAGTTTATACCAATATATACCACGTAAGTATCTCAAATATGCAAGTATTTTAAAGGAGTTGCAAAGAATATTGTTAAGAATGTATGATATACATGAATACAGTCATTACTTTTTTGTGCTTCTTATTTTGCAAGAGTTGTGATATAAACATGTCTTACATGTATATGGGAATAAATACAAAAATATACCATTGCTTTGGGTAAAATATAGCATATGCATTCCTGGGACAATATGATTCACTGATAATTTTAATTGTTGGGACACGTGATCTACTTCTTATTTTAAGCTAAAATAAGAGACCAATATTACATTTAAACATTCTTTGTAAAATAAGTAGGGTTGTAAAAGTCACCTCTAAAATTTTCGGTCATTCTGTGCTTCAAAAAGAGCATATATTCATAAATATAAAGTTACTCTGAAAACTACCATGCAAAATACAGTTGTTAGACAATAGTGTACATTGAACTTCTAATAAAGATAACAATATATGGAAGAAGGCCTTGCCATGCCATGTCATCTATGCAGGGTGTGGGGATTTAAACATACTCCACCACTTTTGGCCAATTTAAGTTTATAAAGGCCAAGCCTATGGAAAGGCTGTATTTTGCCAGACTGATCTGCCAAATAAATGTCTTTACAAGTTTCATTATAAAGTGCAACTTGCAATATAGACTGAAAGGTGACTTGTTTTGGAGGTAATGGTCAAAATATACCAATGACATCAATGACATCCATTATCAGAAACCGCTTAATCCTGTCCAGGGTCGCGGCGATCCGGAGCCCATCCCGGCAGACACAGGGCGCAAGGCAGGGCCAGGACGGGACGCCAGTCCATCACAGGGCACCGGGGGCAATTTAATCCTCATGCCAATGAACCTATGCAGCAGCATGTCTTTGGACTGTGGGAGGAAACCGGAGTGCCCGGCGAAAACCCACGCAGTACACGGGGAGAACATGCAAACTCCACACAGAAAGGCCCCCGAGCCGGGATTCGAACCCGGGTTCTTCTTGCTGTGAGGCGGCAGCGCTGCTCACTGCGCCACCGTGCCACCCCTAATGCACGTTGTATTTAATACCATCCATGTCGTGTAATTATTTTTCTTATGATAACAGAAAACCGTCCGGCATCATACACGAACAAGGGACAGTAGTTGAACTTCATCGCGAACCTTGGTAAGCTATAATTTCTAACTATGCACATATCTTTATGGGAAAACTTTCCCGATTGCGAGTGTTGCATTCATGGAAACCCGGTTTGGCAAATGCACGCGCTCAGGGAAATCTGCGAAATATCAGACAGCTATTTAGCACATTATTTGTTGCCAACAGGCTGCATGTTTCAGCGAATCGAAAGTGCTTCAAAGTTCATGCCCATACAAACAAAAATCAGATCGAGTGCCATAAATATTCTACAGTTCACTTCCTAGAGCCGGGTCCACACCTGAGTGATGAGTTGCATAAACAAATCGGGCTCGAAATCACTTAACTTGTGCATTGCCTGGATTAACATGCCTGGTTGCAGAGACATCTGTGTATATTTGCCCAGCTACTTAGTCAGGTGTGGATCCGTCATTTATAAGCTGAAATTCACCCTCCATTATATGACTGCTGGATGAAATATTGTCTACTTTGTTATAATAGGGGTTCATAGTATTTCCATAATTACATACGTTGTGGCTGGTCCATTGAAAATCGTTTGAGCTCCACATTGTAGTTAGATTCTCTTAAATCACTCATTCAGGTCACGTGAACGTATTTCATTTCACTATCCAACAAGGTGAATGTTTATTTACAATGACATTTTTACATTTTCCCAAGTTAAATTTAAATTACCAATTGCCTAACAAAATATGCACATCGGAATGCATGATGAGGCAGTGAATATGTGCACTGGTGTTTATGAGCGTTCCCCCCTCTCCCTGTGTTTTACGTATTTATTTAGCTTTTATTTGTTATACATTTGTTATTTTTTCATCTGTTCCTTTTCTCTTTGGTTGGTGATTTGTTTCTGTGTTACTTTGGTGTTTGTTTTTGTTGTCTACCATGCTCTTAGTGGTTGGTTTTTTTGTCTGTTTTGCGCGGCCTACTTCCTCGCCCAGTCCTGCCTTGCCTTGCCTAAACTCGCCTCGTGGTGTCGCGTGTGTTGTTGTTGTGCTTCAATGTTGATTGTTTAATTTGGATTGGCGTTGTTTCCCCCTCGTGTCTGTCTCTCTGTCTTCCTGTCTCTGTGTCCCTATGTTTCTCCCTGTCGCTCACCATCCCTCCCTGCCTCCCTCCGTCTTTGTCTTCAAGGAAGTGACGGCCATCTTAGGGGACGCTGGCAGAATGTTGCCGCTCTTAAGATTGCCAGTTTCACGACCTTGTAGTGTATTTGAAGTAGCCTTAATCATTTATTTTCTGTTGCTTTGGTTTTTTATTGTTTTTTCTTTCGTTGTTGGCATGCCGTCCTCTTCGCGGCCCTTGTGCAGCGCTTTGTGACCCTCGGGTGAAAGGCGTTATATAAAACGCTATTATTATTAATTCAGTGTTATATTTTTTACTGATGTATCACTAGCAAGGCTATATTATACGTCAAGGAAATTTCCATTTTCCCACTTTAGAACTATAACCCTTATTTATTTATTTTAGAACCGCTTTGGAACTCAAGCCTGAAAAACAACTCTGCAGATTTAAAACACATTCAGTTTATTATTCAAACACTTTTTAAAGCAATTCTACATTGTATACATTCATACACTATGTTTACTATTGGCTAATCAAACATAAAAAATGTATAATCATACTCAGCTTGTGCAATACGAATGTGTTGGTAAAATTTAAGCGATTTTAACCAGGTTTGAGCTGTCGGCTGGTATAACTTTGTAAAGAAGAGAGGAACAATGCTCACCTTGACTAGCCTGTAAGAACAATTCTCCTACATGGAGCTGTGAAAACCGGCATCAATACAACTTAGAAACTACTAAGAAAGCATGCTTTCTACAAATATACATTGTTATTTGTTTGCAATGCACCTTAATAATGCATCATCATGATCATCAGGCATTGTTTATTCACTGCTGGAGGAAAGCCTTCCCACACCGTTACGACCCTTCAGTCCTGTGATGCTACAACCTACCCCAATCCTGCCATGAGCTGATCTCATCGCTCCATCTCCCAGGTGGTCATCTTCTTGAGAGTCCTCTCTTATTTAATAACCACCCCATCACTTCTCTTGGTGCTTATCCATGTGAAGGAAAATAAGTGGCCCATGCCGACTTTGGTTCCTCAACAGTAAATCTGATTTACATTTTTTCCCTATATTTGTCATATAATTCCCACCATTCCTGATCTTCCAAAATATTTTAGATGTTAGTATTGTATGCCGCAATCTAATCCAAGGCATGATGAATGTAAACATTGTTTTGGTATTTAATTAAAACTGGAAAGGTTCATTATCTCTATGTTAATTATCTATTATACAGAATTAGTCATATTCAGGTGCCTGTGATTATTTTTTCTTTACAAAATGATGGTCTTAAAATTAATAATACTGATATATGTGATACTCTACAGCAGGGGTGTCCAAACTACGAAACATCAGACCTTCACGTCCTACACTGGCGTAATTTACCTGCATTTGATTGATTTTACCAATATTAGTGCATTAGAAGTGAGGCAGTATACCTCATGTCTAGTGAGTGGCCCAGTCCTTCGTATATTTTTCTGTATGTGGCCCTCAGGAAAAAAGTTTGGACACCCCTGCTCTACAGTATCAGAGGGAATTGGTTAAGATTGAACAGTGATAACTAATGTTTTTTATTCACCCTCTGGAGATTCAATTGATTTTATTTGATGAAGTTGCTAAGTTATATTGATGATTACATCAATATAACTTAAATAAATGGCAGTTTTATTAAAAACTGCCATTTATTAAAAACTGCCATTTATTTAATCGTGCAATAACAACAATTCAATAACTCAACATTTAGTACAATGTAGGCTTGTGAGACAAGTGTGATGGATGCTAAACAGTGGCGGTTTTTGACTGATTATGGCGTAAAAGGCAGTGACGCCGCACGCATCTGCATTTGAATCCCTGCGTGTTATGGCGAGAGAGGGCACACCATGCCACATTCGCGGGTGATAGTCACATGCCGTGCTATGCTAGTCCATTTATGCTAAAATAGCCGAATTATTGCATCAAAGTTCACCATCATTTGTAACCTCGACCACATTCACATTACCTAAATATCATTTGCTCCCACATGACTCCTCATTTTTAGGAATGTGTAGAGTGGTCAAGGAGTTCTCCAAGCAAACATAAATGTACTGCACGTTCATTAGTCTCTCATTAAGGTGGTTGTTACATATATCATATATTAATTGTATGCAGCATGACATATCTTCGGTAAACACAACTGTTGTTTACATGATTACAATACAGTAGTTGTGCTGTTTGGCAACATGGTGTTAATTTGACTGGTTTTGCCTTAGAAAACTAAATATGGTGATATGCCACGTGAAAAGCTATCAGTAAAATATCGCTATGAAGGAATGCGTTTAATCTCCACGGTCGTGCGTTTATTACAATGATCTGTGTTGCAGTGAAAACGCGTTGCTGGAGCATATTGTAGCCGTATAGAGGAAATCGAGGCAGAAGCAGGTTCTTTTGTCATGATTCCTGCATGGAATATTTCAGTTGTGGTCACCAAAACCAGTGTAAAATGTAATGTGATCATGTAACGTTAATAATAAAATAATCACAATACTTAAATAAACATTTAAACTGTTGTGGATGGAGTTTTGTCTGTTAAACACACACTTGTGGAAAATACGTTAACTGTACTGTATATCATAAAGGTTAAAAGTACATTTTGTTTTCATGCTTACTGAAGTCTTCGACATCAAGCTGATTTAAACAAGTCAAATAACAATAACTAAACTCCATAATTGCAAAACGTAACCGTTATTATTTTGTTACATTGGTAATCAATGCCCAGCGTTATTTGAAAATGTTAGTAATAAAACAAATGTTTATTTCTGCAAGAGAAAGCAATTATTTCAGAGAACTATATGATAATCAGGGGCGGCACGGTGGCGCGGTGAGTAGCGCTGACCGCAAGAAGAGCCTGGTTTCGAATCCCGGCTCGGGTGACTTTCTGCCTGGAGTTTGCATGTTTTCTGACCAATGAAGCCCCTCACCAGTGGCTCCAGACTTTTCTTGACTACATTTAACATCACCATACAACGACGTTTAGCTCACATTGCGTGAGCTTCATAAGGTAATGTGCTCGGATCACATTCACCTGCTATACGTTTCCTTTGTAGACTTATCTGTAAATTGGCATGCGGACTAAGTTGCCCCCGGTGTCCTGTGATGGACTGGCGTCCCATCGTGGGCATACCCCTGCCTTGCGCCCTGTGTCTGTCGGGATAGGCTCCAGCTCACCGCTACCCTGTACAGGATTAAGCGGTTTCTGACAATGGATGGATGGATCGACTTATCTGTAGTAAAAAATGCCGAAACTCAGATATTACAGAAGTGTATGTGTAGATTAATGTACATCTACAGTAAATTGAAACTTGAACAATGCAAGATTGTTTCTAAACATTGTAAATTACCTCCTTTAAAAGTGCATATTTGGGCAAATGGGGTGATCCTACAGTAAAACTGGTTCAAACTAAGAGATGTTAGAGGTACACGTGACCCTTGGGTGAAAAGCGCTCTATAAATGCTATTATTATTACGTAACATGTTTAGTGATTTGACTGTGATTTTTTTCCTGTACTGTAAATAAGCTTTTGCAAAAGTGCCCACTTGAGCCAATAGTGTGACATTGGCCTATTAGAAATATTACATTCAAGTTGACCCAGATTATGAAATGAATAACATGCGGAGAAAATGTGTCCTGTTTTAATCTGACTAGTTACGAGATATAACAATCATACAAAAAAATACAACACAATACCTAGTATCCATGGGCCCTGAAAATGTCAGTGACTTCTATCACTGTCAGCAGCTCAATTTTTCGATTGTCTAAATTATTTTTACCGACAAGATGTATCATCCCAAGTTACCACCGGTGCTATGTTCGTCTTATGCGTGACCTAATCCCAGGGATCTTCTTTGCGATTCTTCGAAGCAGCACGATGGTCGGCCTCTGGACATCGTTGTCTTTCAGCTCGGCCTCGAAGTGTTTGGTAGAATTTGCAGGCAATACCAAGTATTACCTGACAGGGATCGCGACGTGAACGCTTCTACCTTGACCCCCATCCCAGGGATGAAAACATGACGATGATTGACACGCCAAAAATAGATAATCAGGCTGTGTTTTTCTGTCACAGCTGATATTGTCATAATGTTCCAGTTGCTGTTGCCGCTGCTGCTGACACGTGACTATGTGATTTATCCTGCAATTTACGTTGCTCCTGCTTCCGGCGATGTTAATGAGGATGACCATGCTGTTGCTGCTGCCATTGATGCTTGTTGTGTTGCTACTGCTATTGCTCCCTTGAAATGATAATAATTTTCTACTTTTGAAAAGCGCGCATTTTCTCCGGCGCGTTGCACCCGTTGATTCGGAGGCGTGGAGCCCTGCTCAGTCGGTTTGTTGTGAGTCAGTGAAGAGGTGACTTTTAAAACGTTTTTTGAAGGTTGTGGGGGACTGTGTTTGATGCAATAGGTGTGGCAGGCTGTTCCAGGTTGTGGGTTCCGCGACCGAGAATCGGCGTTTCGCGAAGGTTGTGCGTGAGCGCGGTGTGTGGAGTAGGTGCTGTGATGAGCTGCGCAGAGTACAGGATTGTGTTGATGCGAG
>JAZEWU010000032.1:1029928-1057604 GCA_036362915.1 Geotria australis | reverse complement strand
AAGTCTCCACTATGTCCGCAAGACTGTGTCAACACTGTTGGAAGCTACAATTGTTCTTGCTTCCCCGGGTTTGAAGTGAACCCAATTAACATTCACGAATGCATAGGTACGTGAGAATTCTACTATGCACCACATTACGTGTTAGATACTACGGGTTTCATTGATATTCCGAAATGTATTCAATGAATGCCCTATTACAGGCGATTCTAGCTACATCACTGCTTTTGATAAAATGTCATTTTTTACAAAACTGCTCAACACTATACAACCATTCTTTAAATAATAATAATAAGAGGTTTTTGACAATTAATGAATCAATATTTAATCGGTGTTTCTTCGTAGCACTTTAAGATATATACTTTTGAATAGTGTTATTGACGAGTGGTTTTTTTGGAATCTTGTTAAATGTGCGTGTGCGCCACTGCCAACGCAGCATCGTCCAAAAATGTATTTACAGTCGTGTTTCAATATAGAAATAAAACGTATCATTATAACTTTAAAGAAACACTCATTAATTAGTTGGTCGATAACACCATAATATATAGGAAGCAGTGTGTGGCAGTATGGCGCCGGCAAAACCACCTGGCCTCCTCTTCTGACTCTCTGCGCTTTCCTCGCTCCTCTGAGCCGTTCTCTCGTCGAATCGATACCTTCGAGATTGAATGAATATGTGCACGTTATAAATGAAGGTACGACGTTTCAGTGATAGTTGCAATCTGAGAACTATTGCAACTATCAGCAAAACGTCGTGTATTTATTGTCAATCTTATGGGCTCGCTCTCCAACATACTGGTGTGCAGAAGTAGTAATGAATTGGCACGTTTCTGTTCACGTGACAATCCTTTATTCATTGGCTGTGTCGGGTGGAGGCGGGTTTGCGACACATATTTTTTACGTGACCTAACTCATAAATAGAGGTAGACTATGGATAACATTGGTCACGAAAGCCTTCGTGTTAAATTGTTAGTCAGTCCATACCATGCAATCATTCCATATTGTTGAAAAAAAATACCATCTATTTTGAGATTAATTTTTCTGTAAAATGTGTTTCTTTCAATCCTCTCCCAATATAGACATTTGATAAAAATGCAATATTTGACATTTGTATATGCTTTGTACAGATATCAATGAATGTCGAAGCAATCCTTGTAAAAACAATGGGACGTGCCAGAACCTGGTTAATGACTATTCCTGCCAGTGCACTAGTGGATGGACGGGCACCAACTGTGACCAAGGTAAGGGAGGTGTGAATAGATTCCACCTCAAACTTTCAAGGACAACTAAGCAGAGAATAAAACTGAAAGTGTACATTTTTAGATGAGAAACTTAATAAACATTTATGTAATTCCACGGGGGAGGGGGGGGATTAACTGGCGACATGGGGGTCTAAGGGCCTCATTACAATAATGACAATGGATGGATGGAATGAGTCCCGGATAACCCACAAATAAGAGGATATTTGCCACCACTACTGTTATCCGTGAGAAATATGCGCATAATAAGATGTCATTTTCCAAACAATTAAAAGAAAGGTCGCAAATAATTACAAATACTAGATTTTTTTTTAAAAAAGGGCGGCACGGTGGCGTAGTGGGTAGCGCTTCCGCCTCACAGCAAGAAGTCCCGGGTTCGAATCTCGGCTCGGGGTGCCTTTCTGTGTGGAGTTTGCATGTTCTCCCCGTGTCCGCGTGGGTTTTCGCCGGGCACTCCGGTTTCCTCCCACCGTCCAAAGACATGCTGCCAGGTTAATTGGCGTACTGACTAAATTTCCCCAGGCGCCCTGCGATGGACTGGCGTCCCATCCTCGGTGTTCCCCTGCCTTGCGCCCTGTGTCTGCCGGGATAGGCTCTGGCTCACCGCGACCCTGTATAGGATTAAGCGGTTTCTGAAAATGGATGGATGGATGGATTTAAAAAAAGGGCCCCGCGTAAGAGGTTCTGTGTGAACAGACAATTTTTTATAGTTAAATACCATTTAACAGGTATTTTTCATTCACATTTTCTTATTCACGATTGTGATCAATGTTAACAATTTCTAACATTGGCATCTACAGTGAAGAGGCTGGGATGAGAGTCAACATCTCCAAATTTGTGGTCATGGTCCTTTCCCGAAAAAGAGTGGGATGCCTGCTTCAGACTTTCACCAAGACAAGCGGTTTAGAAAAAGGATGGATGGAATTTACAGAATTTGAAAGTAACACACAGGGCTCTAATTAACAATGTCTAATGTTCAACAGAAATGACATGTAAACATTATGGTATGATATTTGCTGTACTAAACCTTATCAAACTGCTACCAGAACGATAAGCAAGCGAGCTGTATACATGTAAGCGTTCATTCCATGATGTTTAAAAGAGAATACCGTTTTATCATTGGATTAGAGTGAAGTCTATCACTTTCAGAACCGTGACTAATGGCAAACAGTCATAAAATAGTAAAACCTGCTGAAAGCTGCGTATATTTACGACACTTGGTTATCGTTTGTACCAAGGACACCTATAACAATGCCATCACACACTTTGTTCGGCTTATTGAAACAAAAACCAGTTCTTCCACACATGAAGATAATTAGTAACGACAACATATGCAATGCTTAGGTTTCGAATTCGATTCGATTCTTCGAAGCGTGATGGTTATATGACAGTTTCCCATTGCAATAAGTTCTTATTTAGTTGCAGACAGCCCTTCAACATTTAGAAATATAATAGTCAGTGCTGGCCTTAAAGGCGGCAGGCATTGGCCTCTCTTCGTGCTCCGGACCGAGGGGCTTCTGGCATCTGTTGAGCTTCTGGACATCGTTGTCTTTCAGCTCGGCTTCGAAGTGTTTGGTTGAATTTGCAGGTAATACCAAGTATTACTTGACAGGGATCGCGACGTGAACGCTTCTACCTTGATCCCCAATGCTTAGGTGGAGTCACCCAACCTTTGTACTGCTATGCTATTACATTTGGCTTCCTACACTATACAATTACAAAAGCACTACTGTTGCTTATTGCACGCCTTTAAAGTGAAAGAAATGACTAACGTGCCAGTATGTGTGATTTGTTCTCTTGAGCAACTGCTGATGCAGTCACTTTAGTTTTTTATTTAAGTATCGCTGGTTGTTATAAGAAACGAATCTTTGTATAGTAAAAACAGACACGTTTGCTTGATTGAATCCATCCCAAAGAATTGCACAACCATTGCTGACGCAAATAAATGCACGGATAATCTTGCAGTATTTGCACAAACGTGTTACCTGTCCTTTAACGCAACAGTTTTGAGTAATAGGTTAGCTTGGGTTTTGCCGTTTGAACTGTAGCCTCAGCTGTACGACATTATAACATGTGCAATTCAAGTCCCAACATCCATTTCACAGGATCTAAGCTTTGGAAGAAGGGCCATTGCCCACAACGTTACTGACGTGCTGAGTTTTGTTGTTAATTGGGCATGTGCACCACTGCCAACGCAGCATCACCGAATAACAGTTGTTTGACCAATTCAGTTTGCTTATTAATTCGCTTTTGTATTTCTGCCCCCACCCCCTTTTGAAAATGATACATAAGTGAAAAAAATCAATCATTCGTGTCGTTTTCGAGAATATAAACAACAAATTAGATCGGAAAACAATAAGTCTCCTTTATATATCCTCTCTACACAAAACGATTAAAGTATCATTTACACGATCCAACGGGCTCCACTGTCTATCCGAGATTGAATAATTTCAGCAGCATTGATTCGGCACAAAAAAGCCCCCCTGGACCAGTCCCGACACGCACCACACCCCAGGCACACAGCATCCCGATTCACGGAAATATGATTCCATCACCCCCCCACTTTTTCCTGAGGTAGTCTCATATCTATGATGAAACGAAATTGAGTTCCCAACACATGCAAACCTATTGATCAAGTTAGATTGATTGAACGGCCATCCAGCCATTTTGACCCCGCACCAAATCAACACTGTGAACTTGCGTGAGGCGCTGGGCGAGGACCACCCCCTGTTTCAGTCACGCATTCTTGTTCATTGCAAATTTACACAGAGCTCACCCCCTCGGGTGAAAGGCACTCTATACATGCTGCTATTATTATTATTATTAAATATGTCTGAAACAGATATATGAAGAAGACATATTGTCTGCTTCACTTTAACCAAGGTGACAAACGAGGTTTGGGCTGACCCCGGTTAAAGCATTTGGTGTTTCAGGTCACTACAATTCAAATGACAGTACAGTTCCCACTGGCCATGGAAACCATCCATCCGGAGAGGTTGCTTAAACTCCAGCGTCACTGTACATTCTTCTACGTCTTCTTCTTCTTTGCGATTCTTCGAAGCACGATAGTCAGCCTCTGGACATCGTTATCTTTCAGCTCGGCCTCGAAGTGTTTGGTAGAATTCGCAGGCAATACCAAGTATTACCTGACAGGGATCGCGACGTGAACGCTTCTACCTTGACCCCCATTCTTCTACGTAACAGTAGTTTTTATGGGCATGTAAACTAAATAATGACACAGAATACATTACTCATTGATAAACATTGAAAACCTACATCAGTAAAAACATGATAACGTAGATCATGAAAGGGTACAGTTTACCGCCTTTGCATTAAACAAATATGAACAACGACCTTGTATAAAGGTGTTGTACTTCAAACGTTTCTTGGCAAGTTGTCAAAATTCACAACCTATTTTCCGAGTCACAAAAGGTCAACACAGGAGATCAAGATATCAACACGACAAAAGCCATTTATGTTATTGTGCCTTGCCAACTCTTTTTACCGTCTGCTAAATTTCGTGTGTGCTGCATTGTAGACACTTGACTCCCAAAATCCTAGGAGACCCATGTAAAATGTACACTGTGCATACTGAGTATGTCCAAATAACAACATCAACAACTCAACCCATTTATATTTAACGCTGCTTTAAAATGATGAATACAGAATAATGAAATCACTTTGTGAAGAATAATATGTTTTAGTTCTTAGGGAAATTGTTCAAAGTGTCCTCCATCATGTTCAATACACATGTTGCATATATGGACCACTGAATAATATATAACGCGGCACAGTTATTTGTTATTATTCAACATCTCGAACTATTATCGTATCAAACAATTATTCTCGGTACCGCATCCTGTATATATAACGTGCAACGTCTTAGCCAATGGCCCTTCTTCAGAGCACAATTGAATAATTAAGAAGAACCATTGCAAGATACATCGCCTATTAAATGTTTCCTTTTTAGACCAGTGTTATTGACCAATGTTTTGGCTTTTTTGTTGTTTGTACTCGTGCACCGCTTCCAACACAATATCAGAAAATAATGTACAAGTGGAAATATTATTTAAATCACGTTATATGTTGACAGCTGTTTTACACAGATTTTTACCTTTTCCTTGCAGACATCAATGAGTGCCTCTCAGAACCTTGCAAACACGGGAGCAGCTGTATTAATAACCCGGGCTCATTCACATGTCAGTGCGTAACAGGCTGGACTGGATTCCTCTGCACAGAAAGTATGTTGCTGCTCTAAAGGTTTTGGGTGGTATGGTAATTTTTTTCATGAAACGATAAAAATGGCTCTTGTATATACAGTATTGCATAGACCTGCTACTTAAACAAAATCTAAAACCTCAAATATTGTGATTATAGGTTTATGCTTCCCATGTTGTATTTCCACTATTGTGGAATTGACCAAATACTTAATATTACGTTGTTGCTCATATAAAATATATATGACTAACATTCCAGCATCGAATTTTAGACCCACAGCAATTCAAAATGTAACGTTGTCTATCCCAAGCACCGTGCATATTAGATTTCAACAAGAGAAGTCTGACTGCAGAGTGATTTATGTGTTGGTGCCTGGATGACGTTAAAATAATGTTGTTGGTTTTTTTAGATATCAATGAATGCATACCAAATCCTTGTCTGCACGGTCAGTGTGTGGATGGCTTAAATGGCTTCTTCTGTGAGTGTTCCGAGGGATGGACTGGAAACCTCTGTGACCAAAGTAAGTGCCATAGCTTTACCATTTCTAGATACTCTCTGCCGGCTAATTCTCCTGTATCTTACCAATAAGCCTGTGGCATATGAATCGTTTAAGATGTGGGAAAGCATAACCATAGTCGATTGAAAGTATGCATCAAACAGAACAGATTTTAGGAGGAACCATTACTACACAGCATTTAGTGGTGATTTACAGCTCTCGAAATTCACTGCTGGATGAAGGTTTCCCCACTGTGTTTCGAGAAAGCCGTGTTGAGTGCTCTCCCTCTCTTCCTTGCGCTCGACACTGCTATCCCAAAAGAATAGCTTTGAAGAGCAACTATCATGAATTGAGCCATGAAAACCTACATCAGCACAACTCGTTTACTATTAAGTACAATATCGAGTTGTGAGTGTTAATAGCATTCAAATCTTGTTAATAGATTTGGGAAAATGTAAACTGTATTGCAAATTATTATACACGAATACCTATTGATTGATGATTGACGCTGCTAATAAACAGTTCAGCATAACAGTATTTGAAATTCCAGGAACTAAATATACGCTTCTGAATTAGCCCAACAAATGTATACGTGTCTATCTTGTGTGTGGGTAGAAGGCTGCAAATTAATCTGTTTTCTTTACAGTTCAATGAAATATTGTTGAAAACATTCATGTTTCGTAACCTTTGTAACACTGTGTTCTTTTGATGCAGACATAGACGACTGCAATGTCAAGTGGTGCCTAAATGGAGGAACTTGCAACGATCTTGTCAATGCAGCCAACTGCTCTTGTGTCCCAGGGTTTATGGGAGAATTCTGTGAATATAGTAAGTTTCATTTTCACAAGTGTTAGATGATCACGCGCCGGTTTATTTTCCCCTAGCATTATGTCTCGTCCATGATCAGGTGTGGAATTTGTGCGCGTTATACATTTCATTATTATTACACAGAATGTGTTGTATTCAGGGCGGCACGGTGGTGCGGTGAGTAGCGCTGCCGCCTCACAGCAAGAAGGCTCCGGGTTCGAATCCCGGCGAGAGTGCCTTTCTGTGTGGACTTTGCATTGTTCTCTCCGTGTCCGCGTGGGTTTTCGCTGGGCACTCCGGTTTCCTCCCACAGTCCAAAGACATGCTGCTGCATAGGTTAATTGGCCTGCTGACTAATTTGCCCTCGGTGCCCTGTGATGGACTGGCGTCCTATCCTGGGTATAGCCCTGCCTTAGGCCCTGCGTCTGTCAGGATAGGCTCTGGCTAACCGCAACCCTATTAAGCGGTTTCTGACAATGATGATGATGGAGTATTCGTAAATGCGTTTATTAAATAGACATGGGTTGTAAATACTGACAAAGCCTGTGTATCACTGGTTGTCTGACAGTATTTTGAATCGATAACTCGAAGAAAAAAATGGTCTATCGTCAAAACGTGACTTTAAGTCGCTGTGCTATCGTGGCAACTGGCAGTCATTGTGGTACAACTTACCTACAATTCATACCTGGTCCCAGTTGTATAGGTGCGGGGCTGCTGTATGTTCTATGCGGATTGTTTACCACGGATGTATTTTTTTATATGTATAAATGAGTTTCATCAATTTGGTGCATACGTGTGCTAAGTTTTTTTAAATCAACCAATAAAAAGATCGTCTACCATTTTATTTAAAAAAAAATTGTTGCTGATTTCCCGATATGCCGTTCTCTCCACAGCTAGGATTATTTAAAAAAAACCCAAAAAAAATTGTTGCTGATTTTCCGTTCTCTGTCGTTGACATGTCGTTCTCTCCGCAGCCTTGTGGAGCGCTTTGTGACCCTCGGGTGAAAGGCGCTATATAAATGCTATTATTATTATTAGCTATGTAAAACATATATTTACGTTGTTTTCATATTTCCCCAAAAGATATTGACGACTGCGTCGGAAATTCGTGTCAGAATAATGCAACATGTGTGGATCTCAACAACGCGTACATTTGCCAATGTTCAGAAGGATGGAGCAATGTAACCTGTTCTGATGGTAAGACATATATATTTCAATGTTCAATAATATTCTTCAGATCGTTTGCTTCCCTTAGTAATCCAATATTATAAGTCTCAAAATTAACACATTTTTTAATAAATAAGATAAACCGCTAGTAAGAGAACACTTATTTCATTTCTCTCAATTACTTAAAGCAATTATGAAGTCATAACAGGAAGATTGTTTTCATCTATTTGTGTTAATTACGAATACAATCATATTATACCAAATGCCAATCAATTTATGTTCTAAACAGTGATTTGTTTGCAATGTATTGGCAACAAATGTTCCTTTACTCATCATATTAATTCATATAGTATGCTATCATGCATAATAATTAGGGGAAGACCAATATTTATTGGTCGACATATGGGCCATATGAATTACACATGTAATCCCATTTATCATTTTACTACTGAATGAGGGCCTCTCCACGACAAGCAAATACATATTTGAGATATTTGCCGGTGTGAAGGGCGGGTTCAATCGTTTATATCTTGCTGCCACTGGGTAATGCTGTGGTCATTCTTAAAACATGCCACCAGCATTGCCTGTTGATGTCACCAACTGAATATACAGTACCACGTTTAAAAACTGCGCAGAATCACTTCACTACTTTGGAAACATAATCCGATTCAATGTTTCAGCTACAATCTCCTTTAGGAAAGAGCTTCCATTTCTGTTTAAGTTAATGTATCCAGCACGCAATTGTAAAAACGTCCATTCTCGTGTGTATGCTCGTGTGCAGATATTAACGAGTGTGACATCGGGGCCGCCCGCTGCCATAAAACCCTGGGGGTCTGTATCAACACACCTGGCTCTTACCGTTGTCAGTGCAAGCATGGATATGCAGGAAATGGCATCCAATGTTTCGGTAAGGCTTGCACGATTATATTGCTCTAGTATATGTTGCACACATTTTACAGCCATTATTGCAGCAACCGTTAACATCGGCTTATCAGCCCACTCTTCGTTTAAGTTTGTCACATGAACCCGTTAATATTGTTTTGTGAAGGACCACTGAACAATGCAATGATTATATTGAAGTGAATGTTTCAGGCATGTTAAATGTATAATTGTTAAATATATTGCATTCTCCCCCATTTAACAGAAAATAGACTGTTTGATTATGGTCCAGAAGTGGATGACCAGGAGCTGAAAGTCAGGTTAACAGATTTCGTGTCTCCTATCTTCACACCTCCCTATGGATTTCCATTTTCCTCCAAGTTCTACCCAGAGTTGTATGTGAGTAAATGATGGTTATGTTCCATTCATTCATTGTCATAAAACGATTAATCCTGTACAGGGTTGCGGTGAGCCAGAGCCTATCCCGACAGACAGAGGGCGCACGGAAGAGTTATACCCAGGATGGGACGCCAGTCCATCACAGGACACGGGGGAAATTTAGTCAGCAGACCAATTAACCTATGCAGCAGCATGTCTTTGAACTGTGTGAGGAAACCGGAGTGCCCAGCGAAAACCTACGCGGACACAGGGAGAACATGTAAACTCCACAGAGAAAGGCTCCCGAGCCGGGATTCGAACCTGGGCCTTCTTGCTTTGAGGTGGCAGTGTTGCTCACCTCGCCACCGTGCCGCCCGGTTATGTTCCAATGTTAATATTTTAGTGGAAATTTAAATGTTATATCCACTACCCAAATTTGTCCTTCATAAATACAAGCTTGTAAATTATCCATCAGCACTGCATTGTTTTGAAGTCTTCATGTAGAGTAAATACACATTCACATAAGTTTACATATCCTAACTTTGCTATGTTGTGAAATAAAACATTTACATAATACTGTGATTATACAGCTCTGAGAATGAAGAATGCTAGCCAGTTGTAAGTCACACTATTTAACATTTCTATTCTGTTGTACTAACAGTAGTCAGTCATTTTCCTTCCTTTCTCTGAAACCATCATTCATTCATTCATTGTCAGAAACGGCTTAATCCTGGACAGAGTCGTGGTGAGCCGGAGTCTATCCCGGCAGACACAGGGCGCAAGGCATTATCATATACTTTTAATACTATTCTAAATATTGTTAAGCCATTATTGTATACAAGTTTGCATTCCGCATATCAACCTAATTGTTTGTTTTACTTTGCATCTGTTTTAACCACAGTTTTCAGACAACGGGCTGATTGTATTCAAAGAACGTGACAATCCTTCAAGTTATACCTTTCCAAATCCAATCAAAAATGGTTTTACAAGTTCATTCAGTGTCCCTATGGTTGCTGTTTTCTGGGATGATTCCGATTTTTCATCAGATATTGGGAAAATGTATTTCCAGGTACGTACAATTACATTCTATGTACACATATAAAGCATTGAATTTGACAGACAAAAAACAGGCTTTAGAAACCCACCTTGCACAATGCAATGTACTGTATTATACAACGTTCAATGGGGAAAAAAAGCAATGAAAGAAGAGAATTTAAACTTTATACAGCCATACATCCATGAAATATTGCTGGACATGTCTGATATTCTATACACCATATATGTCCGTGTGAAAAGCAGCACCTGACAAATGTGTAATCACAATGGCTGGGTGTGGGTGGCAAAAGGTATTTATAGAATTTACACTTGAGAATGTTTTCATTAATACTGAGACGATGAATTTTGTCGTTGTTGACATGTCGTTCTCTCCGCAGCCTTGTGCAGCGCTTTGTGACCCTCGGGTGAAAGGCGCTATATAAATGCTATTATTATTATAATTTGGCCAGGCATGCATGATGGCTTATTGTTGTTGAGCTGAGCCATGTTATTATAACTAGTTTGTATCAATTATATGACGTAAAGGATGTTATGATGTTGCGACCAATGTCATAAACTATTTGGTGAATGTGACCTAGATCACCCTTGCAAAAGAGGCAATGTTTCATTTGTCTCATAGTGATTTTTCATCCCCTGCATAAATAAAGGATACTTTCTGTATGTATACAGTATAAAATTCTGAATACCTGCAGTGGATTTTTTTTTATCCTGTAGCTAACATTTCCTACATTTTAAATAATATGTTGGGAGTGCTCATGTTGTTTAGACAACTATTGTGTTTTAAATGTACTTTTTCTAAATATTCACAGTTAAAAAATTGTTTTGTGATGATGTATCCTAATATATTTCATATGTTCAAGTAGCAGCAAAACAGGTACCATTTCCAACTGTGACTGTTCTGTTGACAGGAATACGATTTTACAAAAAACAGCAATACACCGACCATGCACGCCCAGGACCTTCGCGAGAAAGTGAAGGCCCAGATCCGAGCCAACTTCAGCAGCATTCAGCCAGACCTACAGAGCTATGATCCCACCTGGATGCTGAAGGTCACCTGGAATGAGACCCCACCTATACCTGCCAGCAATAACTTTGAAAATGTACGGCCTTTCTGTGATCGCACATCCAACCGGTTCACTTGGCATTTTTTTATACTTTTTTTGACTGTGTACCATCAGTTGTTTTATTTCTCTCCGTAAGAGAAAAAATGTATGTTTTTACTTGCAACTCATCTGTTGCCGTGTAGCATCACAACAATTATCCAGTTTATATAACATAGATCTCATGTCCTTAACTTACTTCCAAGATCAATTTCTAATGATATAGTATGTATGCACAGTGTTTATAAAATAACTGACTGATACAACGTTAAATGCACTTTGTCCCTTATTACATTCTGCATTACACGCAGAATGAGACCTTCTGCCAGCAGTGTTGTGTGCAAGACATTGGAGGGCTGCAACTTTACCTTTTTACTTATTTTAAAATGGCACGTGCTTGGCTATTTCTGTTTCAGACAAACACCTTCCAGGCTGTCCTGAGTACAGATGGTATCTTCTCATTCTGCCTGATAATGTTTAAGGATGGCGGCATGCTATGGAGGCCAGAGGCCAGAGACCCAAAGGTCAACAATGCACAAATGGGATTTCACAGGTGAATGGATATTACGGGATCAAAACAATTATGAATATTGATTAACTTATTCACATGTATAACACGAAGTTTATTTATATTGGCCAGGTGGATAACAAAAATAAATTATGTGCTACGATATGAACTGTGCTCGGGGCCTTTCTGTGTGGAGTTTGCATGTTCTCCCCGTGTTCGCGTGGGTTTTCTCCATCACTCCAGTTTCCTCCCACAGTCCAAAGACATACTGCTGCATAGGTTAATTGGCCTGTGAAATAACTAATTGCCCCTGGTGCCCTGTGATGGACTGGCGTCCCATCCTTGGTATAGCCCTGCCTTGTGCCCTCTGTCTGCCGGGATAGGCTCTGGCTTCCCGCGACTCTGTACAGGATTAAGCAGTTTCTGACAATTTTAATTCAATTCAATGGAGGGATGGATGGATATGTACTGTTGAAAATTACATTGCCTGTAACAATATCACCCAGAATTTCACCCGATCTCATCAGATGTTAGAAGCGAATTAAGAGTTTCTCATTCATTCACAAATGTATGTTCTGCAAATTCAATCCTTTTGTGTGCAGTGGAACCAAGGATCTGTACTTTAATCATCCACTCTCAAGAGAAAATAGTTCGGTTCGTTATCGTCCGGACCAAGTTTTAGGACGAGAAACAGGTATGTAATTTGGTAGCATTTATAATAATTTAATAATAATAATTTCAATTTATATAGCGCCTTTCACCCGAGGGTCACAAAGCGCTGCAACGTTCATTATATGCACATCATTGTATTATCTTGTCATATAGTTAATGTAAAGGATTTTAAACTGCATCAATATATTTTGAACTTTTCAATATTAACAGTAGAACTCATTTTTACATTGAGAAAATGTAATTATTTCAGGTTTGAAGGGAAGGTGGGCTTACAGGCTGGAAGAAAACTCACTCAACGTAACCAACCAAAAGCGTCAATGCCTAGAGTGGGTTAGAAATGAGACACTCTCTCCTGCCCTGGCCAGCCGTAGCACTTGTCCCTGCCTCTATCAGCAAGGAGTGTTTGACAACAACTACATTGATGGGAACCTAATAAGCCGGTACTACTCCTTCCAAGTTCACTATGTCCCAGGTAAGGTGATAGCAGCATGGCTTCTGATACCAAATTGTAAACTCTACCATATCAAACATAGCTTCTGTAAAGTTTTTTCTCCAATATAATTTGTCCATGTTATTAAGTGAAATGCAATCTCACACGTTGCAAAGACAAAACTGAAGATTATCACTGTGCATGAAGGTTACTGTGCACATTCATTTGTTGAAAAATGTGCAGCATAAGTGAAAATAAATATGAAGATATAAAGTTACCAAGGCGAAAAAAACCTAACCTGACCCAAAAACTAAAATAATGTATATGTTCTGGCATTATTTCTACTCTTTTCTCGCGTCAAATATAGTATTAAAGTTTCAAATCACTCGTGTAAAATAATGTGCAATTTGGTGCTCCATGCGTAGTTTAAGAGCACAATACAGAACTTTCAAACTCCTGAACGCATAACGTTATGAAATATAGTGCCATGATGCGTATTTTTGATCAATTTTAATTAGGTGTAGATTATACATTTTCGCTGTGTACTTTGTGTTATCATTAGGTACACGCTGGACTTTACAAAGCATTATGAAAGACCGTTTCGGGGGAGGCGTGAGGTGCTACTACAACAAGTTGGGGGCCCTCATGTCCGGGTGGTATGAAAGGCATCTTCCCACCCCGTGGAATCCTCCAATCAATTACCAAACCACCGACTTCTACGATTGGTTGTACAATGTTTGGTTACCACAAGAGAGGCAGCACTATCTAAGTAAGTGATCCATCCATCATCCATTGTTAGAAACCGCTTAATCCTGTACAGGGTCGCGGTGAGCCGGTGCAAATCCGGCAGACTATGTTTCGTGAACTGTACATCGTTGTTTACCAAGGTGCTTATACAAATGTGAGCGTACATATGTTTTGATTTATGGCTCCTCTGTTTAAACAAAATGTATGATTTTTCTACAATTACTGTATCAGGACTGTGTGTAAATCTACCCAGCAATACCCCACTTGTGCTAAGACATTAAATAGCACAAACATACTTCAACAATTATTTTCTGTAGCAAATTTAAAAAGTAAATATTTAAAATGTTTCAACTAATCAACACCTAAAGAAATCAAATGATTCAGGTTTATTTGTTAACCTCGTATTTTCTACATTATTTGTTAAGGGTTTGTTTGGAATTTGGTTATTTTAGGTAAAGTTCCTTGTGACCTTGTGTGAATGGCGTGGGTTAAACTCAAGTTTTAGTTAGTCGGCACGAAACATTTTTCCACTGTGACCCCATACCAATGCTACGTATGTACAAAGTTGGATCATGTTAGGTATGTTTTAATGTAAACCAACACTCCAACAGGGTATTTTAACATCACCCTGAACAGTGTGTAGATGCGACATTGCAACGATCAACTTAACAAACAAACATAGCAGCTGTCTATACTTTTAAACAAAAACTGGATGTAGTTTTACAGAGATTTTAAATTTGAAGTTTAGATCCTGTTACTGTTCACAGCTAAAATTGCGAAATGATAGTGGATAAATAGCTTGGAAATGCTCCCAAAGAATGTTGTAAAAGGATTTTGTGTACCGAGTTTAATGCCTTTCTGGGGGTCAAGGTAGAAGCGTTCACGTCGCGATCCCTGTCAGGTAGTACTTGGTATTGCCTGCGAATTCTACCAAACACTTCGAAGCCGAGCTGAAAGACAACGATGTCCAGAGGCTGACCATCGTGCTTCGAAGAATCGCAAAGAAGAATGCCTTTCTGTTTTGACAGTAAGGTACAGGAGGTAATGTGATTTTATCGTATAGTAAGTTATTTAACTTTGCACAATGAATCAGTTCAATCGAAATGTTCTATATATAGCCCTGTGACTTTTTAAAAATACATGCGGCTTTATTTAACTGTTGAAAAAAAAAACGCACGACTGACTGATGTAGGTTTTCACGGCTCGATGCATGATAGTTCCTCCCTCTCTCGCCTTCGCAAAGCGTTCAAACACGGATGCCCCGAAAGAATAACTTTGAAAAGCAACTATCAAAACCACAACACCAACAAATAACGTGTGATTTGTAGATTTGATTTGCTTCTTATGGTGCATATTTTATAAATGTAAATATGTTTACTGGTTTTGTACATCATCTTAAGATATGGTCACGATCAGAGAGGCTACATGAATTAAATTTGCATTATATTGCTTAGCACATGTTTGGATATGTTTTCCATATCCTTGTTGTGTGTGTGTGTGTACTCCGTTTAGCAAGTGAACTGGAACCCTACAGGTCCTGCTGTCAAACGTCTGGAGATAACAGGCTGTGCCAGCTGTACCAGCAGAGGCGCCCTCCTAATCAGTGTACATCCTATAGGCCACCCACCCCCGGTGAGGTTCATTAACTAAAGACATATGTTTAATATACATTGATTGCAATTCAACTGAGGTTCTGTATACATTGGTGGGTGTTAAAAATTAATGAGCCTTCACTCCTGACTTGAACTTTTGTTATATTTTGACTTTCATATCTCCTAATTCCTTCCAACATTCAACTCATCCAACATGATATTCGTCTTATTCTCTTGCCTTTCATCAAGCTTCTACATCTCACAGTATTGAAGTAAATTCCGCAATTGATTCATTAATTATAGAGATCTATATGCTACCTACCTGCACACCTTGCACAGGATTCACAAGGATAATTAATACAGTATACAGTAATCCAGCACTACTTTTGTAATGCGAGGCATTCAGGTATTGGAGGAAATTTGAACACTGAGTTGTATCAGTAAACACCACAAGTTGTGCTGTCCATAACAAATTCCAAAAAACTGTCTCATATTTCCTATCATTGAACGATGCTATGCAACTCGTCATAACATGCCATTTTGAACTGAACGTTGCTCTGCTACTTTCAAAGGGACTTGACAGCTTGAGTACTGCAAGGGCTCCTATGTTCTGCCGAGAAACACAGTGATGCGCATTTGTAGGGAGCCGATATTCAAAAGTGGCCAGAGCTCTCATAACTTGTCCTTAAATATTTGTTTCAAATATTTGTGCAGATGTATTTAAAATTCCAAATTATGAGGAACGATAGTGGGAATTATTATAAAAGTGAGACAAACAGGCACATCTCACACTCGGTGGCACATCTGGTAAATGTGGCCTCATCACATCTGCACTGTCTACAACTTTATGACATTGCTGTTCAAAGATGTAGATTTACAAACAATATTGAACTGGCTCGAGGTGACATCCCGCTTCGAACCAGGCACACTCTACGAAATTCTTCAAGAAAAAAGCCGAGAACGGGTGGTGTATTATGGACTGGAGCTTCAATATATTATCTACCCATTGAAGAGATTGAAAACTAGATGATACAAAATAACACGACCTGATACTTTACTGACAAATTCTGTCCACGTGGAAAAAATAAACATCTACCAGTGATGATGTCGTCGTCCAAAGGCAAAATTTGACCTTCAAAAGTGTAATCATGTTGAGAGGTTTGATTCCCATGGTGAATAATAAGCAACGGCACCAGCTGCACAACGCGTGGTGTGTGAAGGGATGTAGAGGTTGTGAGGGGTTGAGGGGTAATCTCTCTATTGCTCCACCTGAAAGAGGCAAGGAGGGCACATAGAATTTCCCAAATCCTGTTCTATCACAGCGCACTCTTAATGTAGTGCACTGTTAATGCACTGTATAACCTTTGGTTGAAATCGGAGTGGCACACTCCGTGAATGTGCCCTGGGGCCTTTGCTACCACTGCATTTTGTCGCTTATCTTACGTTCCCAGAACTGCATTTTCTATGGCATCTGCCTATTTAAGTCCAAACTACAAAGTTACCAAAACAGCATTTAATTTTGTCATTAGAGTTTCTAAACATATATTCCATTTAGTCGTACACTAAAACACTAAACTGCCGTTTGAATCCACTGCTACCGCATGAAGACATTTAACATCTGATGCTATAACTTTAAGGCAAAAGACAAAGATCCCCTATATAGCCTTAACAGACTGTAGGGACAAGTGCTGTTAGCGAGCACCTATGAAGGTCGACACGGCACACGAGGGGGTNNNNGTAACCCAGACCACCGGGCTACCGCTCTCCACAACTTTAAGGCACACGCATCTCTACAAGCAATATATTTTAAAGTAATGTGGATTACCTGTTTTGTTCCAATCCACGATGGTGCCTACATTTTGCAATCATCACAGCTCTTAGCAATGTGCCATGCTATGTCTGACATTAACTGTGGTCTGACATTGTTTTCTGTTTCGTCTCTCCACCCTCCTTTTGTTTTCCACTTCAGCATTTCTAATCGGCGACCCCCACATAACCACTCTGGACAACGTCTCGTACACCTTTAATGGCCTTGGGGAGTTCACAGTTCTTCATGCATTCGGAGAGAATGTTAGCGAGTTTGTCCTGCAGGGCCGGACTGACATTGCAGGCACCAATGGAACCTTCAAAGCGACTTCCTTTGTAGCTCTTGCAGCCCACGAGACAGGGGGAGCCAAGGTATGTGTGAATGTGAGATTTACAATGGAGGAAAGGCCCTGGAATGTGTTTGCATAAGGTTACTTTATGTGTTCTTTCTTCACAGCTTGTAAAATAACTGTAGTCTGCTATCGCAGATAAACTGTCACATAAATTGCCACAGTCTCCTTTAGTGCCTGCCAATAAATCACACTGTGCAATAATGTCGACATAACCGTGTGCTATTAAGTGAAAGTACACAGTCCCTGCACGTGAGTAAGAGCTAATGCAGTGGATAGCACAACCCTAAGAAAACCTGGTCGCCTGGGTTTGATTCCTCGCTATGGTTAATGTCAGTGGGGAGTGACATGAATAAGTCCTGATCCACGTTTACCAATCAGGATTGAACCAGCGTGGTGAAATATGATCAAAAACACCCACAACCCACACACCATGGGGAGGCCCACATCCACCAATGGATTGACAAAAGGGCTGTACATGGTACTCATGTACTGCATGATAAACAAGCTGCTGAGTTAGCCTAGTAATCTATGTCCAGACGTAGCTCGATGTTTCCGAAATACAAAATTACTTTCTTTGTAAATACTCCACACTGCCATAAGACGTCACGAGTGCACCATCAGGTGTACCTTAATACTATAGTACTGAAAAGATTGAGGGCCTATTTTAAAGGATCTGATAACATTCCCACCAGCAGAACAGGATTATATATTTTTGTGTTTGTTTACAATTGTGACCAATTTCAACAGGTTGAGTGGAAACTCAAAGACAACATCATGACAGTCTTTTTAAATGATGACGCTGTGAACGTAACAGGTAACTTTTGGAACAACAGTACAGTTTATCATTGTTTAAAAACAAAACATTTATTTTTACGAGGCCCACTTTACAACATGATGCGCACCAACAATTAACATTTACAATGGTTTATATGATGCTGTCTATACACAGGGTGTATCAAAAGTCCAGACCCAAAGGAAGCGTGTTAGTCTATTACTTCTTTGCGATTCTTCGAAGCACGATGGTCAGCCTCTGGACATCGTTGTCTTTCAGCTCGGCTTTGAAGTGTTTTGGTAGAATTCGCAGGCAATACCAAGTACTACCTGACAGGGATCGCGACGTGAACGCTTCTACCTTGACCCCCAGTCTATTACTAATAAAATATCTCAAATATTTCCTATGACTCCAGACTTCTGATACATCCTGTACAAATGTATCCTTTTGCATGTGAGTACTTATCATTCAAATATTAATATAAATATTAAATACAATTATAATTGTTGTATTGCTTGTGTAGACCGTTATATGTATTGCTTGTGTAGATATTTACATGCTACCTAGAGAAATACAGTACAGTATACCTTTATGTCAGAAACACTTCGAAGCCAAGCTGAAAGACGACGATGTCCAGAAGCTAGCCATCGTGCTTCGAAGAATCGCAAAGAAGAAGATGTCAGAAACAACTGACGTATAATTGCTTGTACACATTTTTAGACACACTTTGCATTAGAAACTTAATTATAATAGTCATGATTAGCATCACAGCGCTTTGTGACCCTCGGGTGAAAGGCGCTATATAAATTGATATTATTATTATACTTGTGCACATATGTAATGCTTCGTCTCCTGGTGATTAGATGAAACGTCACGATTCAGGGTTCTGATTCGGTTCAATAATCAATAGCTTTTCCCACGTTTTGGATTGTTTGTTGTTATATCTGTCTCGTTTTGTACAGATGTGTTAAGTCCAATACCCGAAATGAAAACAATACTGTATGAAGTGCTTATCAATTTAGTTAACATTGCATAATCAAACAATGCAGTTAATCTATTACAAGTGTGAGAATGGAATTTAATTGATGATTTCATGTGCTGTGAGATGCCCTAATTGTTTTATTCTGTTTGCGTTGTAGATATTCCACTCACCATAAACTCGACGACAATTCACCGGTCAGGCAGTACAGGCCTGTTGGCCTCATTCCCATCCGGTATCTGCGTGAACGTGTCAGGAGTCTATGGGGCCCTCAGCTTCATCATTCTGCTGCCAGAAACGTTCATGAACCACACACAGGGTCTGCTGGGTGAGACCTCTCACTAATAGCATCGAACATATTGCCCTTTCATAATCCACCAAATGTCACACGAAGTTTTGGAATGCCAGTGCTGAAAGTAACAATCACACGTGCCTTCTTCAAACCCATCAACTTAACAGGCGTTGTGATAAAGAAGAAATCGTAAAAAATTGCCTAGAATTTATTATTATTATTATTATTGTTTTATTCTTTTTGTCATTGTGGTGCCCCAGATCACCCTTTTTTAATGAGGCTTTCATGGGATGTTGACTTTTCACTACAGTAACTAACAAAAAGTGTCAAACAGAAAGCTGTGATTGAATTTCTAATGAAAGAAGGTGTGGCTGAGATGAATGGCTGTACATGGTCGTACCGATCAATTCAGACATTTCTGCACAGCATGCTGGCCAATCTGCAATACACCTGTCATTTGTGTTAACGCCAACTCACCGGTTGCAGCACCTCTTTGTTGCAGCACCTCTCTCAAAGAGGTGCTGCAACATTCTCTGTTGCAGCACCTCTTTGAACATTAAAGTAATACAACATATTTCAACGTAATATGGCAACGTATAGAGTTATGCATTGCATATAAACAGCTTCATGCTGTTCAGGTCACTGATTCGCACCAATTAATGTCACTGTTTTCTATGCAGGTGTTTTCAACAACGATCCCACAGATGACTTTCAATCTTCAAATGGCAGTGTGCTGCCATTCAACGGAACAACATTGCCCCCAGAATCTACAATATTTTCTGATTTTGGCATGACTTGTAAGTTGTCTTATTGTGCGACGTGTTATTGTTCATTATACGTATCGCTTTAAATATAACTCATAAAGAATAAGCATAATGTATTGCTTGCATACTAGGCTGACAGTTTTCTATTATATTTACAGGGAAAACTACACCAAGCACAAGCCTTTTTTATTATGACAGCAGCATTGGGGAGAGCTGGTACACCTTCAACAACAATAGCTTTGTGCCACTGTTTTTTGAAGAGCTCGTAAATCAGACAAGCTCCGAAAAGCTCGCAGAAGTTGAGAGTACCTGCGAAGACCAAAAGCAGTGCATTTTTGATGCTCTCAGTACTGGAGACATAATCTTTGGATTGACCACGCAAAACAGTTCCAGAGCATTTACTAAAGAGAGCCAAGATCTAAGTGAGTTTTTACTTTTTGACGTTACATCTTGAAAAACGTTGCTGAAACTTGATCAACTTGCAGTTAGATTATTTTGGCAATTTGTAGGTCATATTCCACTTAATGACTGTGGGTTGACATATGGGTTGCTGACTCATAATACTATATTTCTGGATTGTATTGTTTTACTTTAACCAATATACATTATAATATGAACAACAAACTCATAGTGTGTAGCGACCATGAGAGCATATGAAAAACAAAACAGCACGTTGTAAAAAACATTTTCCGGAATAGTTTAAAAATCCCGAAAAGGTCATCAATGAGACATAAGTTGTTATAACACACGTAAATATATAGGTAAATAATCATATAAATAACGTGCTAAATAGAGAGATTATGTTCTTGATTCTTAAAGTTGTTTTCTTATTATAAGCAGATAATGCTTAAACTATCCAGAAAGAGACTAAATCCAGGGTAAAACTATTCCACCAAAGATATTTTTTTCCTAAATGTTGTTCTTTTGTTGTTGCTGCAGAAAACTTCCCACCAAACATTACTTCCGTTGGACAGATGCATTCCAAACTGAATCAAATGGTGCCATTCCGGCTGAGTGCAGTGGATCCCGAAAACGACCCCATAAAATTCAGCATCATAACAAACTCCTCAGACCTCAGTATTACAAGTGAGTATCCGTTACATGCCAATTGGCAGGCCCTGGAACAAATGTGGAGCAGCACGGTGGCGCGGTGAGTAGCGCTGCCGCCTCACAGCAAGAACCTCCTGGGTTTCGAATCCTGGCTAAGGTGTCAGTTCTGTGTGCATGTTCTCCCCATGTCCGCGTGGGTTTTCGCCGGGCACTCCGGTTTTCTTCCACAGTCCAAAGACCTGCTGCTGCATAGATTAATTGGCCTGCTGACTAATATGCCCCCAGTGCACTGGAATGGACTCGCGTCCCATCTTGGGTATAATAATAATAATTTCAATTTGTATAGCCCTGCCTTGCGCTCTGTGTCTGCCGGGATAGGCGCTGGCTCACCGCAACTCTGTACAGTGTACAGAGTTAAGCGGTTTCTCACAATGAATGAATGGAACAACCGTCATAATGGCCATCATGAAGCATATGTATACTTGCTGTATATTGTGCATATATGTGTGGCAAAGAGTCGAGTCAAGTAATCAATCACTTTACCAAAAGCATAGCCTCAAAATAGTGTGGAAAAAATGTCCTACTTCTGTTGCCACTTGTAACGCTGGATGTGAGGTGATGGACGGGAGTTAGTTGGTGACATCGTCATCAACAGTCACATCATTATTCGTGGGGCGTGTGTGGGCTCTCCCACCTTAGGCCCAATGAATCAACCGCAAAAAAGATCGTCATTGTTTGCAATTATCAGCCAATATATGTACTAAATTGACTAATCGTCACAGCTCTTGTTCAGTATGTGCTCAAGAGTGGCACTCAATAGGCTTATGGAAAGGTAATGTTTCAGTTACTATTGAGTGTCAAGGTCATCAGCTGAAAATTTAATTATAGTTGATTTGTATTTACAGGTTACTGAAGAGTCCCTCTCCTTTGCATGAATTCTGACACTGAGGCTATGTGGCAACTGTATTGCGTTTTCAACTCGGTTGGGCAACCAGTAAATATTGAGTGATTATCTTTAAATATACTTTAGTGTAACAGGGAAGTGAATATAACCAGGTTGTCTGAACTTGAAAATAACAAACTTGAATGTCGAGTGGCACCATAAGGTCCTCTTAGAAATGTACTCATACATCAACTGACAAAATCCAAAATTAACTCGAATCCAGTTGAAAAAAGCAAACAGCTGTAAATGTTTTATGAAAAAATAACGATCTCTGATTGCTCCAATTGCTGCTGCTGGTGATCGCTGCAGGTGATGGGAATTTGACGTGGCGCCCCAGAAGCTCAGATCCAGTGTTTGGCGTGGTGAGCGCCAGCGACGGCAAGGCCTCCTCTGTGCTGCTGCTCACCCTCACTCTGTGCAACTGCAGCTCCCACGCCACGTGCCTTTACAACCAGACCATCCTGAGCGTGAGCGGCAGTGACGGATCCACTTTCCAGGTCAGCTGCAAAATCTGTCATTTTTAGTCAAAACTGCTGTTTTCATACTTTCTCAAACGCCACTTGAATATGTCATATTAATTCAATACAGTCAAACTCAAGTTATCTATGTCCTGATTATCCATGAATTTGTTTATTTGGGGTCGGCAAAACCTGGTTTCAGCAAAACTCTTCCAAATATCCAGGAGGTCTGGCCATCCAAATATCTGGAATCCAGACCACGGGAAATCGGAGTTATTTGGGAAATACTTCCTAATACCTGCAGTCAGGACCATAGTGTACTAGCTGTTACTCTGAGATAGCATCCCCATAATAACACTATACGCTTTACTTAAAATTAATGTTGCTCAGTAAGCTTTGTGGGTTTACCCCCTATCGTGTCTGTGCTTGAAGGTTGCTGCTTGTCTATGTGACGCTGGGTACTCGGGAACGTACTGCGAAGAAGATTTTAACGCATGTGCAGACTACCCCTGTTACCCTGACGTTAACTGCACTGACTTGCCCCCTCCCTCCATGAACTTTACTTGCGAGCCTTGTCCCAGAAATCTAAAAGGCAATGGGACAAAGTGTTATGGTATGTTTATGTTTTTTTATATCATCCACTACTCAATGATGGCATTCACATTCTAATGCTATCAGCTACATTCCTGTGCTCCATTCTGTGTCAATCACATTTATCCATTAATTTGGTGGCCGTGGCTGTATTCTTTAATTGCACTGGCCTTTACGTTGGCCTATGGCCGCCTAAGCCATATTGTGCTGGCCGCTAGATGGTGCTGATACGATCAGCTCCGAGCCGAGAGAACAGCCTACAACTGATTGGCGAGATCCTCTGCAGAGTTGTCACATGATACGACCACCCAATAGCAACACTCAAAGAATGCAGAATTACACCCTGTAGCATTATATATAGCTGTCCAAGCATCTGTCTGTGTGTGTATTTACAAACACTGCATAAGTATTTATGCATCGTGATTACTAAATATTTTGTACTGTGGCAGTGAATAATTTGTGAAATGTTTGTATCAATTGTTTAATCCCCCTTGTATAATACCAAATTATAGCTACATTACATTGCTTAACATTCTCTTCTATCAAGTCATCTGTTTTATATTTTTTGTTCAACAGACGAGGATGAGTGCTTGGCAGAGCCTCGGGTCTGCAACCAGACATGCAATAACATCTACGATGGCTACATGTGCAGCTGCACGGAAGGCTACAGAATCAGTGCCACAAACAGCTCCATTTGTGAAGGTGTTGTACACGATATATCGATGTGCAGTTTTGGCAAGAGAATGTTGTATAGTTGAATGCCTTTTTATTTGCTCTAAAGTAAATGTTTATGGATAAACATATACACGTTGTTAGTTTTACAGACTCAAGCCCAGGGTTATAGCTGTATTTGACCTGGACGTGTGGCTGGGTTTCTGACATGTGTGATATTCTTAGTTTGATTGCAACATAATACAAAATATTAGAGAAAACTTAAATAACGTTAATATACTTTATTCCCTGTTCTCTATACTGGGGATCATTCATGGGCAGCCTTTTACATGTTAAAAAAAACTCCCGAATTGTATGTAAAGCATTTGAAAAATATTATAGACCAAATACACATGTTTTTCACACGCAAACGCATACAAACATAACAACGATAATTTCTTTCCAAATATTTTCTTTCGGGACACCTACATACATAGTCACCTTTTTCAGCCTGTGTGTTGTGATGAACTCTCATGCACAGCACCCAAGGAAGTGGCAGGGCCATTTACACACCGCCTGTCCGCCTTTGTTTGCCCAATGTTGTATTGTTGACATTGATTTGTGAGATGCACTGACAAACACATCACGAATTTCAAACAACAAACAACAATCTGTAAAAAGCACGCTGCCTTTGCCCAAAAAGCAAAAACTATAAACATTTCCTGAAATGCACTGTGGTCTTCTTACTTTAGGTCACCATCACAATAAAAATAAGCAAATGTGACAGGTGACAGTGATACAACTGTGGAGAACTGTGCACTGGTTTCATCCGGATGAGAACTCATCAGGGCATTATAGTTTGGCTAAAACCTTTTTGCTCTTAAACATATGTATGCTGTCAAAAATGTCCACCATAATGTCTATATATGATGACCCAGTGCCAGGGCTAAAGAGTTTTGTCTCCTTGTTTGCAGACATTGATGAGTGTGCACTGAATTCTTCTCTTTGTGCGACAAATGGGTACTGTGTCAATACGCCCGGGAGCTATAAGTGCATTTGCAATGATGGATTCAACGGAAATGGCAATACATATTGTAACGGTAAGACATTTGTTACATTTGTTTCAGGGAATGTATATTCACTTGGATTCATTTTTAAAACTACGTTAAATTGCTTAGTGTACACATACAAGGTACCTTGTCTTAATATGGCACCATTTTGCTTAATGTTGCTTGGATTTTTCCATGATAAAAATAAATGTCGTGCAAATGTACATTGAAAAATTGGATAATTTCATCTGGAGCTGTCAGGGGCTAAGGTCCATAAAATGTTTCACCATCCTTGACCCCCATTACTGTTGGAGGGGGGCAGGATCCATTGGGGTGAGAGCCCTGAAAAATACTCCATGAAAATTGAGAAAATGAAGCCTGGAAGTACTGCTCATTTTTATTATAATGTTCTTTTTTTCACACAGTAGCATTTTGGTTACCTTATAAACATTTCGAAATTAATTTCAAATTGTTACATGCCTTGTGTACTTCCCCTACAGAATACGACGAATGTCGTATCCATAATGATCCCTGTCGCTTTTGGAATAACTCAATTTGTATGAACACGGTGGGGTCCTTCCAGTGTATCTGCAGATTTGGATACATTGGCGATAATTGCACAGGTAATAACAATTTTACAAAAAATGGAATTCTTATTTATATCTCACTTGTCAATGGATGTGTCTGCATTTGTACTCCGTTGTGGGAAGTCACTAATGGCTCACCTATAGATAATCTGGCCCATCAGGGACAGGTGGAATTTCTGGACCTGCACATATATATGGCTGAGGTTCAGGTTAATTATCCATCCATCCATTTTCAGAAACCGCTTAAATCCTGTACAGGGTCGCGGTGAGCCGGAGCCTATCCCGGCAGACACAGGGCGCAAGGCAGGGATATACCGAGGATGGGACGCCAGTCCATCGCAGTAATTATTTTTTCAAATATACGAGTAATATATAATAAATATGGAATTTGGGTTGCAACTGAGCCACCTTCTACAAAGTGTTATCTTTTGTAGAAAGTGGACGAGTTGGTCAGAGTAAGACCACTGAGCGAGCACTGCTGTACAACTTGGTTCCTAATCAGTGCAGCCTTCCATAATTGAAGTGGCTTTTCAATTGTAGCAAGTTGATAGTCTTTGTTCAGACTCACCAATGATGGCACAGAATAACCATCATGTTAAAATATACGTATATTTTAGTAATTTTAACACATTGCAGTTTTGGAATTTTAAACAACAAGCATTTTTCTATAGCAGGTCAAATAAGAAATTGCATCTGTTGCATCTGCCAGTGTGAGAATATGAGAAGTATTTTTATAAATCTCTTTCCATGCTCCATTCGCTAACACACGGGTATGCACTACACCAAATGAATTATTTTATATAATGACATGACACTGATATCACATTTGGAATAAAGTTGGGGAATAGACAACAATAATTGAACAACATTCACTTCTATTTTACAGACGAAAATGAATGCAACAACAACACGTGCCACAGTGATGCTGACTGCTTCAACACCGATGGATCCTATAGCTGCAGCTGCAAACCAGGGTTCACTGGAAATGGCAAAACCTGCAATGATACGGACGAGTGTGCTAACGGCCATAACAACTGTGATATTACAAGTGGAAATTGTGTGAACACTCCAGGTTCATTCTACTGTACTTGTGCCAATGGATATACAGGAAATGGCAGTCATTGCACCGGTAGGTACTCCCACTACGATTCAGGACAAAAAAATTAACGTCATAGTACTCCTTATAAATAGAAGTTTAAGACTAGCATATTAATAAGTTATCAACGCTCCTACTTCCTCTCCAACAAAAACATGTTTTATCTGTTTCAGTTACAGCAAAACAGTGAAGTCACTTTTACATATGTCATTCTGTATTAAATATGTGCGATATGCAAATGTTTATATATTTTACCACTGTGGTGTTCTAAAAGTGAAGTTTTAGCATGCGTGTAACATTAATGTACGGATTCTACTTCTGTGCAGACATTGATGAATGTTTGAGTAAACCATGTCAGGAATTGGAAATCTGCAAAAACAAGAACGGCACTTTTAACTGTGAATGCAAAACAGGATACACAATGAAAAATGGAACATGCACGGGTACTGTATTAATAAATCTAGCACACTTACCTAGTCACAATAATACACCTCAGTATATTTGATTACGCCTTTCTGTTTGTATTAAATAATGCATGTTTGTATTTTTTTTATTGAGTGTTAAATGTGACTGTGACCACATTTGTCTGTTCTCAGATATTGATGAATGTGAGAAGCAGCCGTGTCCATTAAGATCAATGGATTGTGCCAACACGCTGGGCTCATACACATGTAAATGTAAAGTAGGCTTCCAAAACGACATGGAACGAAATTGTTCAGGTAATACATTTTTATTTTATAAGCATTTTATTAGATTCGTAATAAATGTCTCACGTCACGTAAATAAAATGTGTCATACAAGAGTTCATGTTTACTAATTTCTCAAGACCATGCCAATGTTTCAGGACTTACAATTCACATCAAGTCCTAAATCATACCCACAGCATATAATGCCTTTTTATCTAAATTATAAAATTCATTCATTCATTCATTTTCAGAAACCGCTTAATCCTGTACAGGGTCGCGGTGAGCCGGAGCCTATC
>JAZEWU010000032.1:1008917-1024201 GCA_036362915.1 Geotria australis | reverse complement strand
CGACCCTGTATAGGATTAAGCGGTTTCTGAAAATGAATGAAAAAAAAAAACTATTCAAGTGACTGAATGCAGGCGGCGCTGATGCCTGTATCTAGAATCTCAGGGTAACATTTGCAATATTTATAGCAATGCTTCATTTTTAAACGGACATTTGAAAATGCAAACCAGTAACGATTGCAATTAATCGCGTTTGCTAAATGTTTTAAAAGCAAGATGCAATCTGAAAAAAAGGGATGTCTGGTCCACTCTCCTTGGACTGCTGTCACCGCGACCCTCACCAGGACAAGCGGTTTAGAAAATGGATGGATGGATGGATCTTGTAAGCTATACATTCCTAGATTGTCGTAAGGAGTGCGAAGTTGCAAGTCCGGTAACATCCCTGTCGTGTAACTGATAGTGCAGTGGGGATACGGCATAGTGCTATCTATAGTAGTGCACGCGAAAGTAACCTTTGCAGGCCTGCAATTGCTCGTTCACACCACTGCTGTCGGAAGGGTCTTCCACAACAAGGAGCTCAAGAGAGCCCATCTTGGGGTGATTTGGCTTACTCTTACACACTGGCTAGACACTTGTGTAATATCTACAAGTTGAGAGATCTTTCATTTATGGGTTGCCCCTTCCTTTAGTAGTATGGCTGGAGATGTTCATATTTATATTTCCATTTTTTTGATGATTTCAACAGGTTTCCCCTATATTAGAAAACATAGACAATTATTACAACTACACCGTGGACCACATGAGGTAAGCAGAATGCCTCACGAAAACAAAGCCGTTGTTATAAATTGTATGCACGTTTAGATGTCAGACATTCATAAGAATCAGATTTAATGATTTGTAGTGTAAACTACCAGAACATTTGTGATGAATCGTCACTTCAACATTGCCCCGTATCCCATGTGCTATGATTGATGGTATTAATGGTTAATGTATTTCAGATTGCGTCCTCCGGGTTCTCCGGTTTCCTCCGACAACTGAAAAAAACCGCGAATTAATTAGTTGGCCGATAACATCATAATATATAGGAAGCAGTGTGTGGCAATATGGCGCCGGCAAACTGCCTGGTTGCCTCCTCCGCCTCTGCGCTTTCCTCGCGCCTCTGAGTCGTTCTCTTGTCGAATTAATAACTTTGACGTTATAAATGTAAAATTATTTGTATTACTCTGGTCCAGGGTACAATTTAACTTTCCATGAATGAAGTTATAATCACATACGTAGACGTTATCAGGTTTGCTCTGAGATGTGTTCATTGATGTGCATTTTTCATTTTTTTCAGCGTAATAAATACAACCACTACTTTGAACAGCACAGCTAGATTCAATTATACAACAAACGTCCATGTGTTTTCCATTTATGACGAGTCTCTTGAGACAAAAATAAGATCACTATTCAAGACAAAGCAACGCGTGTTCGAGAACTTAATATTGCTCAACGTCAGTGTGAAACAGAAACGTAAGGATTCATCACTTCTGTCGCCAACGCAGTGTTTTATCGTATTCATGTCTCCCAAATAAACAGGTTAAGCCTCTCTCGTCGGCTTCAGGTTAACGATGCTTACGTGCACTACAGAGATGTAAGATATTTGGGATGTTGATTGGCTCTTGGTAAACTGATTTACTCAATATCATTGGTAATGTCGTCATCGTCATAGGCTTTCTAACCAGATGAGAGCCCGCTGAGAGTTAAAATAGACTGATTATTATTTATAACTCTTTGCCATGTACATTTTAACAGAATAAACGAGGGATAAAGCAACATGCAAAGCCAGCTTTTGTACATGGTGCGTCTGCCCTGTTATGCAGGGTAATAAAAATAGAAGGGCACTCATTCCCCTGAGTATGACCTGAAGTAAAAATGTCGTGTTAAAGCAACTACCTTGCTTAAAGACATGAGTATCAGTGCCTCCGAGTTCTCCATCGCGTGCAATTCCTAAAATATTTGTGCATTATGAGTTGTCCATCCATGCATCCATTTTCTAGACCGCCTGTCCTGGTGAGGGTTGCGGCAACAGCTGTTTAAGAAGGGTGGACCAGACATTCCTTTCCTCAGCCACCGATTCCTGTTATTACAGAGGGATTCCCAGGCGTTCCCAGGCCAGCCGAAGGTTTTAATCCCTCCAGTGTGTCCTGGGTCGGCCTCTAGGTCTCCGGCCAGTGGGCTGTGCCTAGTAGACTTCTCGGGGGAGCCTCCCAGGGAGCATCATTAACAGAAACATAACCACGAACAACGATAATACCAGTGCAAGATCAAGACAGAACAACAGCAATGCAAACAATCATAAATTAGGAAGGGTTAACACGGAGTTAAAGCAATAGTAGGGTCTTTATACTTTATAATTTATTCTGGACATATATGTTTTCATATATTTTAAACCCATTACATTATTACTGTGCAAGTGATCCATACGGTATTGAGGACCGACTGAGACGGTATAGATTATAATTGTAATTGTGATTTTATATATTGTTTGTGTTGGTTAGCTTGCACGTTTGTTGTATCGCAGGAACCCCGCTTCTGCTGTAATAATAAACATCTGTCTATCTAACATCTGTAACACGGATGTGATATTGTTCCACATTTTTTTTTTATTACTTTAGATAAACAGTGATAGAGGACTTCTTGGAACTCAGTCTAACTCTTTATGGGAAATGTGTTACAGTTTCATGGTGGGAGCTGCTGAATGCTGTGGTGTGCGACACATCATTTTCTGGATACAAACCTGCTCCCTATCCCAATGTCGGCATCAAGTGTCAGTCACCCTGTGCCAAGCAGAACGACTGCTTGAATGAAGGGAAGTGTGTAAACACAGAAACTGGGCCTGAGTGCATGTGAGTTTCACTGTGAAAAATCTTACGTCGCTTGTGTATATCCTAACCAATAAGGAAAAATCTACAGGTGCAGCCTGAAAATGTCTTGCTCCAGCCACCTTTGGCGGAAGCATTTCCGCGAGAGGGAACGCTAAAAAGCCACTCCAGAGGGTATTTGGCCTACTGTTCCACCTGGCCTCAAAAAGTTGATCTTACAGTTTAGTATGAAAAATGCAAACTATGTTTCTTGATAACATTCCCTTCAAATAAATTAATGACATTTAACAGGAAACATCTCAGGCAATGCCCCATAATCATGTTAATATTAGAAGGGTTATTGCCCGATATGTCGCCAATTTTACGTGCCGGGATAGGCTCCGGCTCACCGCGACCCTGTACAGGATTAAACGGTTTCTGAAAATGGAGTTATTTTGTTTGTTAAGTGTGCTTGTGCACCATTGCCAATGCAGTAGCATTACCACATAATTCACTTCATAAAAAAAATGTGTAAAGCTAATTAAACACACGTCTTCATGTCGTTTAATTAATGTTCTTAGATAATTATTAACAAGTGTAACAGTGGAAATACGCGGATTTTACTCATGACACTTGTTTTATTTCTTTAGCTGCAACCAAAATGGGATTTACCACTATACTGGGACCAGATGTGAAAACTTTAACATCACCTCGCCGGCCTTCTTTGGGATCTTGTTTGGAAGCCTGGGGGCCCTGCTCCTCATCGTAATAGCCATCATTGTGTTCTGGAGACATCGTGTTTCCAGATCCTACAAAATGTTTGGAAGTGCAAATAGGTTTGTATTCATTCATGGTTTCTAAGCAAATAACACATTTGTAATACTCAGTTTTCACTCGCTCTTAGACACAGAGAGAATACTTTAGAGCAGGAAGGCAGCCAGAAATGGTACCAACATTGAGATGTTTTGCCAAATTCATTGATGAGTGTTTATACATTGTAATACTAATTGACAGCGCCTTTTCAATCAGCGACTGGATGAAGGCATTATAATCTCTTGTCCATCATGGTTAATGAAGTGGCCATACTTTACCACGCTGGTCAGTCCTGTTTGGTGAGGGAGGCACTGCAAGCGCTGACCAGGCTCCCTCCTCCTTAATGTGCGAGATGCAACAATATCAAGCGCATGTAGGACGATATGCTTATAGGCAATACACATTTTTTTATATGAACAGGTGACACTATTTTTCTGTGGGGGGGGAAAGATTTTTGTTGAAACTATTGTCATGCTTTTTCACACAGTGACGTCGGAGATGACAGTATGGGAGGGGAAAATCCCTTCTTCAAATGTAAGTACCGTAGGTCAAGTATGAATATGCACGGCGTCCAATGTAAATAGAACTGTAGGAAATACATAGGGAGCAAAACAAATAATGAAAAGGTTTGACGGTTTACTTTATTCGTATAATTTGTTTGATATGTTGACCATTATTCTTACACGTTTGCACTGTCAACAAAATCATGGTGAACCCTGTTTAATATGAGGGCTGGAACTGTAGAACAAGCATCTCGAAAGTTACATGGGACACCCTGTATTTCTTGTGTATATTGTTTTATCAAAGAAATGTAATGGTACTTGGGATAACCAATGCTTTGTTTTGCAATACATGGTCGAATCTGGGGCTAGAGCAGTCTCCACAGCTCACCGCAGTGCACATTTTCCTGTTGACCAACCGTGACGTTTAAATGTGTATTCATATGAATAGGATTATTACACTGCGGGAGACACACAGTGGTGGGCTGTGGGAACTGGAGTTCCAACAAACCCAATTTTCTCAGGGTCCACCTCACCTTGCACTGGGTATTAATATGAAAAATCCTTCACCACGGGTGCTACGTCACTGAAGCTCCCTCATTGGTCGCATGATTTGAAAACAAAGCATCCCCCTACAAGCAATCTTAAAATAAAAAATTACCTTCTACCAATTTCACCTTTGTGGAAAAGAAGGCAAGCATTGGTATGTCAATCAAATTTTGTAAAGGGTGTGACCGTCAACATTATTTAAAAATGTCTTAACATTTTAATATTATTTTTCTTTTGCATAGACATGTTATAGCATTTTCTTAACCGAACTCGGGTCCTTTACAAACACTGCCAATAGAATGTAATATTAATGTTTGCTTAATGTGTTTATGTATATGTATATTGTTTTGGTGTTATACTTACGAACAACTTTGTACCTCCATGAAGTGCATCTGGTAAGGTAGACTGTAAAAAAATAGCTTGCTAAAAAATGAGCTTGCCACATCGAATACGCCAAACACAGTCCCCTGCAACCTTAGAAAAACTTTTAGAAGAACAACTCTTTACCGATTCACACAAAAATGACTGAGCCAAGCTCCGCGCCTCCGAATCGACGGGCTCGATGCGCCTGGGGAATATGCGCGCGGTATAAATATATTATTATTATATTTAAATAGACCTCCTGTCGCGAACCCATTGTGAAGTCATTGCTGTCTTTTTACCCAGCCGTGTATTTTCCATTCCTTACCCTTACTGCTTTATATCTTATTCCTTTTTTTATCTCTTCTTGCTTCCTTCGCCTTTCTTTCTTGTCTTAGATCACAAACAGGGGCTCCTTGAGTATCACTCCATTATTTCTGTTGTGTTGATCCCGTGAAACCTAGTTATGTTTTTTTTTTATGTGTTGTTGAATATGTGTAAAATGTGTTAAAATAACTTCACCTCCATAATATAGAATGTAAAATAGATAAGTTTTATCGTGCAGCATCTACCCAGTCCAATATGCTAAATGTTAAAAAACGACATATTATTTTGTCGTATTTATATTTTCAGCATGGAAAAGACAAAGTGACACAGAAGATAGCCAATCAAACAGCATGTTTTCTGATATAATTCCCTCAAACTGGAACCCGGTGCTCTACAATATTAGCAACACCAAGGTGAGATAATCCACAATACATTACATATTTCATACGGATGAATGCAATATTAATAATAAGACGTAGAAACATGTTTTCATCCGCCACACATGATGAGTAAAAGTTGTTCTTCGTGAATATACTGCTATACTGGTTTAACATTTATTTGTTTGGCTTAGCTTTCTTTACGAACTGCGGGTAACATTTCAGTGTTCAACATCTGTTGAACTCTTGAAACACAGTTCACGTGTGATATGGTTAATCGGGAGGTAACCCTGCATGGCTATAAAAACTTGCCTTGCAAGCCAATACAAAATAATGTTCTCTCCTAAATGAAATCGAGGCTAGTGATCTTTTAAAAATATGTATGCCATGATACGATTTTTGTGACGACAGTAAATTCAGAAAATGTAAATGTACATTAAGGTTATGCTGAAAGCCACCATTTTAAATTGAAGCTAAAACTGAAATGTTTTTTAAAACCACAATTTCAGAATCAATAACAATGTTCTTCTTGCATCAATGCATGATAATGTTTCCCAGGTTTAGATCCCTAATGAAGCAGCTACAGTATGTTACCATCGCAATTTAGCCCATTATTTAGTTATACCTTTGCATGTCGTTTGTATCATGTGAACTGGACCATATATATTAGAATTATAGTCTCCTATTACAAATACAGTTTAGGTTTATTAATTACATTTGTGGCACTTTACATTGCAATATTCACATGGCAGATTCATTTTACAAGAATGCGTTTCTTATTAAGCATTATAAAATGCTTTCTTTTATAACAGATATCAATTCCAAGACCATCAATTACAGAAAAAAGTGAATCGGATACATCTGCAGAGAAATCATAAAGGAAAAAAATGTTTACAGTGTGCTGCAATTGAAGAACAATCTTTCCTATTCATAGGCAGAATATATCAGTCCATTAAATAGCCTCGGTATGTGTAATCGATTGAAATATCATAACTAGCAACTCGCATGATACCAACCGATATAGATTAAGGTAGAAGCGTTCACGTCGCATTACCTGCAAATTCTACCAAACACTTTGAAGCCGAGCTGAAAGACAACGATGTCCAGAAGCCCCTCAGTCTGGAGCAAGAAGAGAGGCCAATGCCTGCCGCCTTTAAGGCCAGCACTGACAATTATATCTCTGAATGCTGAGGGGCTGTCTGCAACCAAGGAATAACTTGTTGCAATTGGAGGCTGTCATTTGGCCATCACGCTTCGAAGAATCGAATTGAATTCGAACCGCCACAATTTAAATATGATTTTTGTATCAATATTTGTAATTGTTTATATCATTTTTTCACAACCTGAACATATGGATACAATCCTAACGTTAGAAGCCCCCTGACATCTTGTATACCTCATGCTAAGCAGATACATTTGGAAATAGATCATTCCAATAATTAATGAGAAGCCGATTGAATTTTTTGTTATATTATTGATATTTTGGTGATGGATTCTATCTGTCTTAACTGTAGATAGATAGATGTTTATTATTACGGCAGAAAAAATACCCAGTGAGCTTGCAATCTATTTACGGGACCCCTGCGACACAACAAACATGCGAATTGCTAACAATAATTATAATATATACAAGATTGATAAATAATGTGATTTTTTTACAGTTATTAAATGATTGAAATATAATGGCTCTTTGTTAATGAATTGCTGTTAGCATAACTGAGTTCTACTCATTATATATGGATTCAAATTAACAACATCCATTTCACCCAGATGAGGGTATTAGTTGTGTTGTGGGTAACACGAAAACTTGTAACACTGCAAGAAAGCTACCATCTCCCTCGTCATTCGACACGCAAACAGCGCATCTCCTGGCTTTGACATTCCTCCTCGAAGACAATGGTTGAAGCATCGCTCACCTACTCATTCACGCACCTCCTCACCCACCCACTCACCACTGGTGAAACCATCAACCACATCTGAACATCAACAGGCCGATACGAACATTTACTTCATGACAGGAAAATTAAAGACAAGCCACAGGTGGATGATTGTGGGTATGCAACTCAAAGTATGGAACGTATAGTAAACCACTTTAGTCTGCTCTCCTTCAACAGAGGAGGCATAGCAAAATTACGCGATATATCTCCCAAGGCCATCTCATCGTGGCTAGCAGACCTCATACTTGGCTTTAAGCTTCTGAACATATTGCTGCCATGCACAAGAATAAACATATAAAAGCGGATTTCATATATGGTGTAAAACGTGACTACTCTGTAGGTAGAGAAATGCACCACAGTCTACAAACTGCGCAACACCTTAAAATGTTTTCATTGCAAAGCGTGGTATCCCCTTGTGATTATAACGTGGGTAAGTTTCAAAAGCAAATGTATCCAAGGCATGGTGCATTCATTGGTCCGAAGTGGCAATACATTCACCCATTGGAGGTGTGAAGACATGATATATTCCAACAAAGCAACATCACAGCAACATGCATTGATTTGAAAGTACAGAATTGAAAAACACCATTACAATGCTGAGTTATCAAAATTGGTTCTGAGCTTGTCTTGTAAGTAACTAATTGTAGAGACAATTGAGAACGTACATTTGCGCATGTAACATAAATACAATTGTTCATTTTCATTGAAATATAGAATAGTTGAAATATTCTCGATGCATGCTCCTAGTTTAGGATAATAATAGACATCAAATACTATAAGGCGTGTTTTGTTCTGTGCTACAGCACAGTTCAAGCAACCGATGCAGTTATAATAATAATAGCATTTATTGTCATTTATTCCAAGAATTGGCTAATGCTCAATTTCCTGAGAAAAATACTTTACAAGGTGATATTAAATTACATGCGTATTGAATAATTGTGTTCAAAACATTGCCACAGATTTTTACTCTATTGTTTTCCTGAACGAACTGATTTTCTGGTAATTGCACATGCAATTCACGCATGATTGGATTACTCCCTAAAATAGAGCCTTCATTCAAAGTGAAATGTAATCACTCTTTCACGGAAGCTGCACCACGTCATTTCAGAGTGTAATGCCGAAAGTGGAACACCTCTTTTAATTTGTGAATGTAGCTTTTACAAAGACAACAAAAAGTAATCACAGTGCAAAACAATATTGCATTACCAGGACCCATATATTTATCCAACACATGCTACATTACTAATCATCGTTTTAACACCTTTGCATAGGTCAATGCTATTATTATTATTATTAATGTCAGATTAGTTTCCGTGGGAAGCGGTGGTGCAATTGTTCACGCATTTCACTACGATTCCAAGTGGGCAGGGTTTCATTCCCATAAGGAGCAATAGAAGTACCTATCCTGGGCTGACTTAGTCTTATAGTTTGACTCAGTATTGAATTAATCAGTACTGGGGGAGACTAAGACAGTGGTACATCGTGCTGGCTATACTTCGTCCGACGCAATTCTTCTTCTTCTTTGCAATTCTTCGAAGCACAATGGTCAGCCTCTGGACATCGTTGTCTTTTAGCTCGGCCTCGAAGTGTTTGGTAGAATTCGCAGGCAATACCAAGTATTACCTGATAGGGATCGCGACGTGAACGCTTCTACCTTGACCCCCGTCCGACGCAATGACCAATGTTATAATGCCATCGGTAGGTGTTCACTAACTTCACTTGCCAGTTCAGTCTGTATTGTCAAATGGGGATTTTTGCCTTTTTGTCAAGTTTTCATTACCTAAGTTGAAGAGAATTTTCCAATTAGTTTGGAGGGACAGTATGGAGTCACAAAATTGAGAGCAAAATACTTTTTGCTCCCAATTTACGTCCACGCTATATGCATCTATAATTTTAGGTATTGAGATCATTTGGCTGTGTTTACCAGTTATTGATAACGAGCAAATCCATTGGGAATGTATTTGAATCCAGTGCATATGTGTGGTGATGATAAACTAACTGTAGTAGTAACAAAGCAAATAAGCAATTTCTCGCCGTCTATCCGTATACAATATAATACAGCATTTCCTACACAACCCACCACCCACACTTGGAGTGCATAATTTCAGCATAATATTCTCAAGGAAGTTACTGTTTTGTTTCAACTGTAGTAGTAGTTTGACATAATAAAGAAATAAACCACATAGGCCGAAGATGTATTAATAAATACTATCATTGTTTGATTGGGTAAACAGCAAGACCCATATTGGTGTGAAGTGTATGCATATATATATTTCAACAATGAGTATGTTGAACGTTCCCAAGTGCCACTCAAGTGATTTCACAACTCAGTTACATTAGAGAAACATCACCACAAGACTTGTCAAACATTACAGGGAATGCAAGGTCACGCATACACAATACCACGAGCAAATGTGGAATGCGAGCTGCACGTCCCAGACCTTCTAAGGTGTAGGCTAACTTCTCCAATTGTTTGCTTGTGCATTCTTGCATTGAAAGTGGAAGCTTATCCTTTTCACGAAAGACGTCACCCAAAAGCTGTTACTACAGTGAAGAGTTAACAACTACAAATGCATTCACTGCGATGGACTGGCGTCCCATCCTCGGTATACCCATGCCTTGCGCCCTGTGTCTGCCGGGATAGGCTCCGGCTCACCGCGACCCTGTACAGGATTAAGCGGTTTCTGAAAATGGATGGATGGATGGAAATGCATTCACCTCCATTTTACAAATTTAACAAAAAAAAGGAATTTGTATACCAGCACTGCCTGTGTGTATTGCATTGCTAGTTTATTTACTAAGATAGTCACCTGCATCCATCCATCCATCCATTTTCAGAAACCGCTTAATCCAATACAGGGTCGCGGTGAGCCGGAGCCTATCCCGGCAGACACAGGGCGCAAGGCAGGGGAACACCAAGGATGGGACGCCAGTCCATCGCAAGGCGCCTGGGGAAATTTAGTCAGTACGCCAATTAACCTGGCAGCATGTCTTTGGACGGTGGGAGGAAACCGGAGTGCCCGGCGAAAACCCACGTGGACACGGGGAGAACATGCAAACTCCACACAGAAAGGCACCCCGAGCCGAGATTCGAACCCTGGACCTTCTTGCTGTGAGGCGGAAGCGCTACCCACTACGCCACCGTGCCGCCCTAGTCACCTGCAAACAAGGTGAATATATATGAACGAGAAACTTCACTGCCAAAATACCAATAACAAAGCAACATATGCGCTTGGGTGTTTTGTACTCTATTATGTGAGGTTGTTTGACAATGACTACGTTGGGTATCATTCGCTATTTTCACCACTCCGTCAGCAAAATAAAACTCAGCGAACCTATTGCATCATAAACAAAGTAGATAATTTTCAACATCTACGTCAGGGGAAATTCGCTTGTTTCTTATTAAATATACATCTTGCTTGTATTTTGACATTGTAATCGTAAATGTCTCTTCCTTGGCCAAGCTGGAGCAGTGGTGGAACACTTGGCTCTCACCCGTGTCAGATGTCAACTCAGATCCTCACCTCTCCTAGGTCGATTAGTTCAACGCCACTTTGTGAGAAGCCGGCACTGGTCACCGTTTGGAAAAAAAACTGGTCCTCACTGAAAGAATGTGGAATTTCCACTTCTCGTTGAGACCACAGAGCTTCTCCCTGTCTCCCTCGCGACGTTTCGCGTCCCAACGTGGGGGGCTTCCAACGTGGGACGCGAAACGTCGCGAGGGAGAGCGGGAAAACGCTCGGCATGGCTATGCCAAAAGAACAGCTCTGAAGAACAACCAGCATCTATGTCTACATTTCGGGATAGCCCTGTCGAGCGATCTCCATCTCCCCCTCGCGATCAATGCATATATTTCCGTCAAACGTACAGAGTACCTGAGCTGAATGACAACGATGTCCAGAGGCTGACCATCGTGCTTCGAAGAATCGCAAAGAGGAGAAGACCTGGGAAAGCAAAGCATGTCAACGGCTATGGGATCCAGGGAAGGTTATGAATGGGCAACCCCTCATGACTTGTGTGGGCAGCTTCCCACTCACACCTGCCTTGTACGATGACACACCTAAGTGTACTTTAAGACATGGAATTATAATAATAATAATAATAGCATTTGTATAGCGCCTTTCACCCGAGGGTCACAAAGCACTGCACAAAGCTGCAGATGAATTGATGACATCCTTTGTAGAAGAATGACTGCACCAAGAGTCGAGACATGTCCCCCCCCAATGAAATGTCAACAAATCATAGCTACTCCACCACAGTGGACATGAAGCATTAGGGGAGTAACGTAGGGCAACACTAAAGCGCACACGCCAATTTATCATCCGTTAATGTACACTTACCTGCTTTCTCGTTTGTACAGAAATAATCGTTGTACGTGCTCTTCTGAATTAGAAAAACAGTTGACCTTTTCAAACTAAGGCTATTCAAGGTGAAGTGGGGGTGGGGGGGTATTTTAAGCGACCCGTGCTGTAGAAACACTTAGAAGTCAGTTTCTTTGTGTTGGTCCAGTGCGGTTAAGTCTTGTCTAGAAAGAAAATCGTACTCCTACCAAAAACTGTCACGTCTGCCTTGAAAGCTTGACTTACATTTTAATGTCACTGTGATTTAAATATGTGCCATGATTATATAGACGGTTGTGAGAAGAGTGGCTGATAAAAATTCTATACCTTTCAGGGCTAGAAAACTGAAATGTGTAGGTCGAGTGTATGCTTATAGAATGGACTATGCTACGAAATACACTCCATAGAGTGGACTATATAGATGATTCTAGGTCCATTCTAGACATTGAAATAGAAACATTAAAAAATGTGAATATTGAAAACAATATTTTTGAACTCAGGCCAATACAAGTTTGTATCTGGAAGCTTTTAAAGAAGCCAGTTACAAATATTACATCATAATAAATAAATATATGTAACATTGTAGACCTCCGAGAAATTAGGGGGACATGTTCAACTCTTTTGTTTATGAATGTATGTTTACAGAAGTTTGTATCAGGAGGGTTTGGCTGATACCGAAATTAAATAGTAAATTACGCTTTTGCTTAATACATTTATGTCACTTAATAGAAGGTGGGCAATGCATGACACGCAACGGCTAGCGTAGCACACGCCGGTCCCTTTGGCCGGGCACTCGCGCCAGATGCTGGTCATCCTGATCTGTGCACTAATCTCACCACCAGAGGGCACTCTCGTCAAGTACAACATCATTTGTTCCTGACCATTTTATTTTAACGCACTCAGACTGAAGCGCGTCAATCTGCTCTCATCCACCTTTGTATTTATACTTTTTTCCGTCTTCAGTGACTGTCCCAATACACATTGCATGGTTATTAATTGTCCTTGGCATAAATACTCTAATGCCGCCATTGCCACTGATGGGTCGCGACCCACAGATGGGCCAAGTGGGGATGGTGAGACCATACCCAAGTGGGCCAAGTGGGCCTTGAGGTGCGAAAGGTTGAGAATTCCTGCTCTAATGGGTTTTCCATTCGTGCCCTTGATGAATATTTTCAATTTCACAAGTGATGTACTGCCTTTTACTGGATGAGTAAGGTCGGGGTGGTGTGGACAGAATCACACCCGACAGTCTTTATCTTTATTTACACATCGTAGCAGGTGCTGATTAAAGGCTGAGTTGACCCAGGGGAGACCCAGGGCTTGTTTCAAATGATCGCGACTGAGGTTAGGTGTGGAATGCATCGAGCTCAGGTGGCCAGGTTCGAGGCGGAATGCGCTGCGCACTAGGGTACCACTCTACTTATAAGTACACTCATATCACTCACACCCATACATTGACACATATATGTATACCGTACACATATCTCGCTGTTGACCCTCGGGTGAAAGGCGCTCTATACAATGCTATTTTTATTATGATTGCCTTCTTCAACAATGGGCCAAGTGCTAATAAAGTGGTTAGCGCATTGCTGTGCGCTCTCAGCCGTTTGAGTTCAACCCTAACTTCATTAATAAGCAGTATCTGAACGTGTTTTGTTCCGTTCCTCTCCAAGGTCAACTCTGACTTAAATTAACGTCTATAGTATCATTTATACGAATATCATATGTGATGCCTGTGGTCGTACGTCTATTGCGAAGAGAGGCTTCGCAACAGATGCACGTGGCGGGGATTTGTGAAAATTGATGTTGTCCAGCAGATGCCAGTAGACAAGCGGAGATTTGATTGACAGTCCCTCACAATGTGTATATGGGGAGCAGTATAGTAGCTGGTAGCGCGCTGCGCTGTGAACCCGGCGACCCGAGTTCGATTCCAGCTCACGGTTAACACCAGTGACGATTTTCTGAACCGGTCCTGGGCCTCCCCTGGGTCGACTCAGCCTCAAATGAGTGCTTGGTGCGATGTGTAAAACATTGCCACTGGTGCTGGCCAACCACTCCATCGTGTGCCGTGCTGGCCTATATAGGTGCTCGCTAAGAGCACTTTACCCGACAGTCTGTTAAGTGTATACGTAGGACCTTTGTCTTTGTTCCCTCCAGCCTGCTCCAGGGATTCACTCTGGTAACGTTACCACATGTTAATTGCTCCTTAAAATCTACTTGGTCAAACATTTCAATCTATAGCGCCCTTCTGAAAAATAATCTTGAAGCTCAGTATGGATTTTATGGATAAGGGCATCACATGATCTTTATAGTCATAACTGTTATCATTAACCAGACGCAAGCATGTAATCCAGCACTGTTGAGGCAGCAAGGGTTGGTGGATAATAATATGTTTTCATTTATAACGCGCACATATGAATTCAATGTCGAAGATATTAATTTGACGAGAGAACGACTCGGAGGCGCGAGGAAAGCACAGAGAGGCGGAGGAGGCAGCCAGGCGGTTTGCCGGCTTGAGTTACATTTTTAACGTCTTTTCGTATAAAGGAGAAGCTTCCACTCTGAATGCAAGAATGCACAAGCAAACAATTGGAGACGTAACCCTACACCTTAGAAGGTCTGGGACGTGCAGCTCGCATTCCACATTTGTGCCTCCGAATCAACGGGCACAACGCGCCCGGAGAATATGCGCGCGTTATAAATAAATACATTATTATTATAAAGACACATCGAGGGTGACAACTGCGCCATGATTGTTCAAGTGAAAAGCACGTGTAGTTTTGGTCGGAGCCTCCAGTGATGTAAATATTTCTCCATGCAAATTGTTCTCGAGGTGTGTTCCCTGTGCAGCAATTGCTGTATTATTTCCATGTATGAACTCGCGAGATTATGTATAGGAAGGTCACATATATGTTAAATAGTAACGGTGCTTGCTCACTCAAACCGAGCTTCGATGCAGGTAATTATTTATAGTTGTCCTGTGGCTGTGTTTACCAGCGAGGTGTTCACGCTGAGTACGGTTGCTGAGCATCGGGTCGATTGGGTAAATAGTTGAGCGGCATCTGAAGGTTTTGGCCAACATCAGCGTCTGGCCATGACGCCAAACAATGTCACAGACAGCGGAGACGTCAAACCATTGCGGTTCTAGTGACACCAGAGACCAGCCTCACTGACGGTAGTGAAGGCAATGATCTGTTCTCAGTAGCTTCGGCGAATTCAAAATCCGCCTTCTTCCAACATGCAGCTGGGGGATCAACAATAGAGGAAAGTCTGGGAAGCAGGGAGTAAGTTCCATCAGCTT
>JAZEWU010000032.1:857577-879949 GCA_036362915.1 Geotria australis | reverse complement strand
CTCCCCCCCCCGCCACCACGTGGGACCATTCCCTCCCCACACCATATACGGGAGCGTCCGCGCCGTGGTTCCGCCTTTCCAAGCCCTGATGAAGCTGAGTGGAAGTCTCAGCGAAACGTCGGTACCATCTTTTAAGGCAAGTGCTGTGTGTGCTCACTCGTTTGCTCCAACATATTGACGGGTACACTTCACTTACGCACTTTTTCACATGACCTAAACTCACAAACGGAGCATCACTATGGAAAATACATCCCGTCGCCCCAACGAACAATTCCCAAAATATGTAAAAAAATATACAAGGTTTTTACCGTTTCTGGCAATGAGACAAGTGTTAAGATCCCGCTACCAATAAACACGCGAACCGGTCGGTGGCCTCCTGCAGGTCGACTCAGCCTTAAAACGATCGCAGCCCGTCGAAACATCAGTGAGGAGGAGGTGGGGAACGCCAACGGGCGCTTTCCTCCAGGGTCTCGAGAGAGGCCGCGCTCGGTCGGTGTCCGGACGCCGAGCGCCGTCGCTACGAGACGAAGGTCCGCACCACGAGCTGGATGGGCCCGCGGCAAACGGGGCACGGCCTGCGCTGGCCGTGCAGCCTCTGCGCGCAGGAGAAGCACGACACGAGGTGGCCCGTCGCCCCGTGGACGATGGTGGTGTCCCTGCGGCGCACGCGGCACACGACGCACGCCTCCGCCAGGCCGGCCGTCCTGTCGCCCGCGGCAACTCCGCCGTGCTCGCCGTTGTCGATAGGTCCGGCCGCCGGCGTCTCCTCCTGTTCCGGCCCCTGGCGCCGCGTGGCACCCCGCGGCTCCGCCTCGTCGTCCGAGTCGGAGTCGCTCCCCGGGTAGATCCCGGAGTCCCTCTGCGAGTCCCTCCGCGGTGACCAGCAGTAGAGGCAGTAGCGGTGCGACAGCAGGTGCACGGTGAGGCAGTCGCTGCAGCGCCAGCTGCCCTGTGTGCGCGCCCAGTACCGTCGCCAATGCGTCACGCGCTCGCTCGCTGTCATCGTCCACGATCACAATAATGAGTTATCGCATTTATACAGGAGCGCCTTTCAACCGGAGAGGTCTCAAGGAGCTGCAGAGAGTGAGTGGGCGGTGGGCGAAGGCAGCCCACGCGGTCAGTCGGCGCCAGTGAGTTGATGGAGTGGGTGGGTCACTGAGTTGACGGAGTGGGTGAGTAGGTGAGTTGATGAGTTGGTGGGTGAATGGGTGGGTGGCAACCGGCGTGTGTGTGGACTGTGGGAGGAAACTGGAGTGCCCGGTGGCAAAAACCCACGCGGACACGGGGAGAACTTTACACACAAAGGCACCCGAGTCGGGATTCGAACCCGGGATATTATTATTATAATAATAGCATTTATAGAGCGCTTTTCACCCGAGGGTCACAAAGCGCTGCACAGGGCTGCGGAGAGAACGACATATCAACAACATTCTTGCAGTGAGGCGGCAGCGCTACTCACCGCTACGCCACCATGCCGCCCATTACATGCCTTGAATGTGACTTCTATTCCGTGGCTCCCATTACTCTCATCAAGCATCGAGTTAAGAAATATTATGAGCTTACCGGTAAGCAACTTCGGTGACGTACACCCCTCGATGTATGTGAGTGGTCCGTGTGTGTGGCGGGTGTGTGTGTGCCGACTCACGCTGGGGAAGGCCGTGTGTGTGCGTAGGATGGGCGAGTGAAGGCCCACCGCGTTCTCACAGGGACTCTGTGATGGACAAACACACGCGCCGCTCACTCACCGCACGCTCACCGCACACTCACCGCGCACACACCGCCTGCCCCGACCACAGAGAGGTGGAGGGAAGGCAGCCATGTGGTTCGCCGGCGCCAACCCGCCAGAGACTGTGTCGTATATGTTATGCATGCATTTTCAGAAACCTCTTAATCCTGTACAGGGTCACGGTGAGCTGGAGCCTATCCCTGCAGACAAAGGGAGCAAGGCAGGTCTATACCCAGGATGGGACGCCAGTCCATCGCAGTGCACTGGGAGCAATTTAGTCTGCAGGCCAATTAACCTATGCAGCAGCATGTCTTTGGACTGTGGGAGGAAACCGGAGTGCCCGGCAAAAACCCACACGGACACGGGGAGCGAACATGCAAACTCCACACACACAGGCACCTGAGCCGGGATCCAAACTCGGGGCCTTCTTGCTGTGAGGCGGCAGCGCTGCTCACCGCTACGCTCACCTCCTCACTCCTCACCTCCCGACCGTTCACCTCCACGCTTCCTCACCTCCTCGTCGTCATCACCATCGTTCATCCCGTCGTGCAGGTAGTCATCGTCGCTCAGCACCGATGAGACCTCGTACTCCTCGTGGACGGCTGGTCCCCCCGTCTCGCCGGACACAGAGTCGAAGCCAGGCGCGCCCGCCTCCGCAGTCTCGAACGCCGGGTAGGATGGCGCCGATGGCGGCGATGGTGGTGCGGATGGCGGTGGCGATGATGGTGATGATGCGGAGCGCGGACACGCAGCCCATGCGGCGGTGCGCGCATGCTTCATGCTCGGTGCGGTCGCCGCCGCTTCTGTCGCTGTGGATAGATCGACGGATGTTTGTTATTACGGCAGAAATACCACGTAAGCTTGCAAGCAAGCTCTTTACGGGATTCCTGCATTGACACAGCAAACACGCGAATTGACAAAAGAATTTTTTTAAATAAAAATAATAATTAATTTACTAAACAAAAAAAAACCACATTTACACACAGCATTGCACATAAATTATCAAATAAACAAATAGAAATACAGTTAAAAATTCCGATGGGAACGAAACAAAAACGCATAATAGTTGGGTTTTTTCTGTCGTTGTGCAGCGCTTTGTGACCATCGGGTGAAAGGCGCTCTATAAAATGCTATTATTATTATAGGGGAGGGAACAAGTGCAACAATTTCAGACACAAATCAAGATTTGGGGGTCCACACAGTTACTGTGAATGGGGATCGAACCTGGAACCAGGTTATTGTGAGCAGGGATTGAAACCAGGTCCACACCGTTCTTGTGAGCGGGTGAGTGATGAGTGGTGGGGGAGTAGCGCTGCCGCCTCACAGCAAGAAGGTCCCGGGTTCGATTCCCGGGTCCCTTTCTGTGTGGAGTTTGCATGTTCTCCGCGTGTCCGCGTGGGTTTTCGCCAGATACTCTGGTTTCCCCCCACAGTTCAAAAACACGCTGTTGTTGCTGCTGCACAGCTTAATTGGCCTGCTCGTTAAATTACACCCGGAGCCCTGTGACGGACTGGCGTCCCATCCTGGGGAAAAGTCCTGCATTGCGTCCTGTGTCTGCCAGGATAGGCTCCGGCTTCACCACGACCCTCGACAGCAGGGGTTCTCAACCTTTTGCACCTGAAGGCCCATCTGGGTCTGGTCTCCACGAACCACTAGGTGGCTCTCGCGCCCCACTGATGGGTCACGACCCACCGGGCGAGATCGGTGGCGATACAGGATTAAGTGGGAACTGAAAATGAAGGAACTGAGAATGAAGGAACTGAGAATGAAGGAACGAACAGATTCCGTGCTGTGGTTGGGATGCAGGTGGCGCGATTCTCACCCGAATCGGATAGTTTCCTCCGAAACGAGCGTGCAGGGCTGTCCTCCAGCTCACGGCAATGATTGGACATCGCCTAGACGGGGTCAGAGGGACACAGGGAGGTCAAACGTGTGAAGAATCGTGGGTCGGGTCAAGTCCACGACAGTCAAAATCTTAATACAAAATACCGGGCGACAGGGTGTCTGTGTGGTGATAACATTTGCGCCTCGCAGACAGAATGTCCTGCCCGAGGCGGTTCGAGTCTGGCCTTTAATATTGGCTCTTATCTCTAACACTGGCGCAAATTTCCAACACTGGCTCCTATCTCTAACACTAGCTTCTATCTCTAACACTGACTTCCATCTCTAACATTGTGACTCCCATCTCTAACATTGTGACTCCCATCTCCAATATTGTGACTCCCATCTCTAACACGGACTCCTATCTCTAACATTGTGACTCCCATCTCTAACACACTGACCCCGTCATAGGTGTGCCGTGCCGGAACTTTGCAATGCCTGTTGTTAACAGCACTTGCCCCATCAACCTGCTAGAGACAACACGGGAGACCTTAGTCTGTGTGTGCGTAATGAAAGCTATGCAGTCAGAGACATTCCTAGCGACGCGAAATGCAATTTTTTTACGGCGCACCCTAACACAAAGATCCCCCGTATAGCCTTACCAGACTGTAGGGTCAAGTGCCGTTAGCGAGTAGCCCCTATGAAGGTTGACACGCCACACGCTTGCCATTAGCTTGAAGCTACAGTCACTGCCGTCAAAGACCAACCTTAGGTCCGAATTAGAATATACATTTCTGCCTAGTTGTGATTGCAAATCTTGATTTTTGTTTGAAATGTTGCAATCGTTGCACTATTCCCCCTCAATGTTGAATATGCTACCGATAAGATGTTTTAGTTTTTCACATCGCAATGCATAACTGTATTTTTACTATCCATCCATCCATCTATTTTCAGAAACCGCTTAATCCTGTACAGGGTCGCGGTGAGCCAGAGCCTATCCCGGCAGACACAGAGCGCAAGGCATGGGAACACCGAGGATGGGACGCCAGTCCATGTTTTTTTCCGTTTGGTTAATTTATTATTTTTATCTATTTTTTATATTTTTTGTCAATTGGCATGTTTGTTGTGCCGCAGAAATCCCGTAAAGCGCTTGCAAGCTCGCTGGGTATTTATCTTCTGTAATAATAATAATGATAGCGTTTTATATAGCGCCTTAATAAAATAAACATCTAATAAATCTAATAAAATAAACACGCGGAGGTGGGTGGCCAGCACCACGCCGCCCTTGTCTCCCAAGTGGCAATGTTTACACGCAGCACTAGGTTACTAATTTGAGGTTAAATTGACATAGAGACTCATGGAAATACATACAGGCTTACAGAGATACATAGACTCATAGAAATACAGAGACTCACAAAGCTACACAGAGAAACATAGAGACTTGCAGAGAAATGTAGAGGCTCACAGAGACGCATATATACAGAGATGCATAGATACACAGAGATCCACAGTGACTCATAGAGACATACATACTCATAGAGATACAAAGACTGTCATGGACTTGCGTCGCATCCTGGGGATAGCCCTGCCTTGCGCCCTGTGTCTGCCGGGATAGGCTCCGGCTCACTGTAACCCTGGAAAGTATTAAGCGGTTTCTGATAATGTACGGATGGATGGAGGTACATAGAGACTCACAGAGATGCATACAGACTCATAGAGATGTAATGACCTGCACGTCACCCAGGCACGTCAACCCCGGGCATGTCGAAACAAGTCGTACCGGCGCACCGAAAAAGGAATGGGCCAGCTAGGGATGGGGAACTCTTTCCTTCCCACCCGCATTGTCCCGCTCATCCGTTCAAGCCGGTAATAATTGATAACCGAGGGCGAGTGATGTCAGGGGGGAGGCGAGAGCCTGGGGAATATAAACGGGGCGAAGCAGGTGCTGAAGAGGGATTGCTGATAGGCGAGCTGTGTCGGCGTGGTCCTGAGAGTGCGTTTAGAGCGTTGGGTCTGTGCTCGAGACTCGACTGCTGGCTGATAACGAAACGGCCGATGTGTGAGCTAGGGGCTCTGTGTGATAGCAAGCTTGAGCGGTCGGAGTGACGGACTGCTGTTCATGTGAGAAGTCTTGCTGGTGAATTAAAGGACAAACTGCTTAGAAGCCTGCGCGTCGACCTTCATCTGTGTGAGGATGACACGCAAGCGCAACAGCAGATCCCAGCTCCCGCAGCCGGTGGGAGACGGTCCGGTACGAGGCGACTCCCGGCCTGCTGGCTGTGAAGGTGAATCGGCAGCTCCTGGCATGACGCCGGAGGCGTGGGCCCTCAACTTCATGATGTCCAAGTCAACGGACGTGAGCGTGATACGACACCCGACGGCACATCCTGACACGATGCCGAGTGGGGTATCACAGAGATACATAGAGACTCAATGCGTAGCTCTGGCCAGTCCCTCTGCCTATCGCTATGGGTATCTGTGTATTCGAGGCGGCTGCTATAAATAGAACCTTGGCGCACACACTCAGAAACACACAGAGACAAGCGCACACACACACACGACACACACACAGGTATTACTGCTACGCAATCGAGTGTGTTTGCCCGCGAGCCATCGATTGTCACGCAGAATGCATTCCATTCCCGTGCGTTTTAAAATACCAGTTAAATCCCAGGGTCAGGCCACACAGAATCGTCGTCGTTGTCGGTTTGTATCTTAGCTAGAAGAAACCGCGATGACCTTTGTAGGTATTTTGTAACGGTCGTACAATAAGGAGAGGTAAGCACGTTACAACAGGGCGCGCTGAGTAGCGCTGCTGCCTCACAGCAATAAAGTCCTGGTTCGATTGCCAGCTCGGGTGCCGCCACCTGACTCCCGTCTCTAACAGTGACTCCCATCTCTGCCCGTGTTCGCGTAGGTTTCCGCCGGGTACTCCGGTTTCATCCCACAGTCCACAGACACTCCTGCTGTTGCTGCCTGGGCTAATTGTCTTACTGAGTAAATTTCCCCCGGTGCCCTACGACGGACCGGCGTCCCATCCAGGGCGTAACCCTACGTTGCGCCCTTTACTTACCCGGTGAAAACCCACGCAGACACGAGGAGAGAACACGCAAACTCCACGCAGAAAGGCACCCGAGCTGGGAATAGAACCCGCGTGCTTATTTCTGTGAGGCGGCGGCGCGACTCACCAAGCAATCTCCGCCTCCGAGCACCCACGTCACACACACTCAACCTGGGTGTGGTATGAAACCTTCGCACCGAGAATGTGCCCGGACAAGAATACGGACACCAAACCACTGTGGGAAAAGCAAAACAAAACGTGTTTTTTTTTGGCGGCGCAGTGATTAGCGCTGCCGCCTCGCAGCAAGAATACCCGTGGTTCGAATCCCGGCTCGGGTGCCTTTCTGTGTGGAGTTTGCATGTTCTCTCCACGTGTCCGCCTGGGTTTTGGCCGGGCACTCCGGTTTCCTCCCACAGTCCAAAGACCCACTTAAAAATTCACTCAACTAACCACTCATAAACTCACCCACCCACTTATCAACTCACCCACCCACTCATTCACCCACCCCCCCACTCATTCTGGTTTCCTCCCACAGTCCAAAGACACGCTGCTGCTCCATAGGTTTAAGTGGCCTGCGGACTAACTTGCCCCCGGTGCCCTGTGATGGACTGGCGTCCCATCTTGGGTGTAACCCTGCCTTGCACCCAGTGTCTGCCGGGAAAGGCTCCTGCTCACCGCGACCCTGTGCAGGATTAAGCGGTCTCTGACAGTGGATTGGATGTGTTTTTTTACGATTCAAAAGCAGACCGTGTGCCGACTCTTTAACCGGCTGGCCTGTCAGGGCAAGCGGCTGTTGTCAGCGAGCACCTGTTAAGTAAAAAAAACACAGGTCCAGGCGTGTTGATGCTCACATAGACGGAGGAGGAGGTGGCTGGGCTCTGGTTGCGAGCTTCACATGACGGGGACAGGCTCCTACCGGCCCTGATTTGTCATCGAACCGGGTTCTCTGGTTGTGAAGCATTGATTGTTTAAACCGCCAGTTCCCCCACTCGTTGATGTATCCACCAACCGACTGGCAGCGAGATCAATTGACTCGCGTGCGGCCTGGGCTAAAAATATAGGACGGATTTCTTTATACGTTCAAGATAAACGTATCAGCTATGTTTGGCCTACCGCTGTATAGACATAGATGGGTGGTTATTATTACAGCAGAAAATACCTAGTGAGCGTGCAAGCTACATCTTTAACACTGGCTTCTATCTATAACATTGGCTCCTGTCTAACACTGGCTCCTACCTCGAACACTGGCTCCTATCTTTAACACTTGCGCCTGTATCTAACACTGGCTCCTGTCTTTAACACTAGCAATAGCGAGACAATAACAACAACAGCCGTTCGCCACTAAGTGGCGGTGACGTCTCCACGGCCCCTGTGCCAGGACAGGTGCACCTTGAGGCTATCACGTGACGTGTCGAACGCTCGTCGACACGTCACGGCACATACCCGGACACACACACAAAGACAATGATCCCCCATATAGCCTTAACAGACTGTAGGGTCATGTGCTGTTAGCGAGTATCACCTGTGAAGGTCGACACGGCACACGAGGGTGTGGATGACCAGCACCACGCCCGCACAGACACACACACCCGCCCCAGGGCTTGAACCCAGGTGGCAGGAGTTGCTGGCTCAGTAACCTGACACAGAAATCGCCTCCCAGCGGCACAGGTGACATTCCTCCGGCTGCCCGTCCTCTCGGACGGAGGGGCTGCATGCCGCATTGCATTGTGGGGAGTGGAGCTGCCACCTAAATATAGCAGCTCACCCCGCACGTCATCCTCGTCATCATCGAAATCATTGTCATCGTCGTCTCCAACACTTACTCCCATCTCGAACACCGACTCCCATCTCGAGCACTGTGATTCCCATCTCTAACACTGGCTCCTATATCTAACATTGATATTCCCATCTCTAACACTGGCTCCTATATCAAACATTGATTCCCATCTCTAACACTGTGACTCCCATCTCTAAAATCGAGACTCCCATCTCTAGCACTGACCCCCATCTCTAACGTTGTGACTTCCATATCTAACATTGTGACTCCCATCTCTAACACTGGCTCCTGTATCTAACATTGATTCCCATCTCTAAGACTGTGACTCTCATCTCTAAAAACCAGACTCCCATCTCTAACACTGACCCCCATCTCTAACATTGTGACTTCCATCTCTAACATTGTGACTTCCATCTCTAACATCTCTAACATTGTGACCCCCGTCTCTAACACACCGACTCCCGTCTCTAACACTGGCGGTTCCTTCCAGCTTGAACACAAACTGACCTGTATGAGTCTTTACCTGTATGAGTCTGCGTGGGTTGCTTGCCATAACTAAAAACATCACTCATATGTTAGCTGATACAATCAAAATATATCGCTAAGTTTACATTCCAGCTGGCAGCCATAGGCTAATTGGCATGTGGACTAAATGCCCCCGGTGGTCAGTGAAGGACTAGCGACCCATCCTGGTTATAGCCCCGCCTTGCGCCCTGTGTTTGCCGGGATAGGCTCCGGCTCACCGCAACCCTGTACAACAGGATTAAGCGGTTTTTAACATCGTTGATCGATTCCTATATATCCTGTCTTACGTCTATTACATTCACCTGTCGACATTTCACTTGTCTGTCTAATTTGTCTTAATATCTATAGCTGTCCATAACAAAGATAAATATACCCCGTATAGCCTTTACAGACTGTAGGGTCAAGTGCCGTTAACGAGCACCTATGAAGGTCGACACGGCACACGAGGGGGTAGGTGACCGGTACCACGCCCGGCCGCCTTTGTCTCCCTAGTGGTAATGTTTACACACCGCACTAGGTACTTATTTGAGGCCGAGTCGACCTAGGGGAAGCCAAGGACCTGTTCAGAAAATCGCCACTGGTGTTGGTGGCCGTGAGCGGGATTCGAAGTCGGGTCGCCAGGTTTGGAGCACAGCGCGCTAACCGCTGAGCCACCGCTCCCCACAACGACCACCAACCACGATCATCATCACAATCATCACCACCACGATCATCACCAAACCACCACCATCACAATCACCACATACCTGTACAGGTGAGCCGTGAAGAGAGATACGAACCCTCGCTCCTCACTCGCCTCGCGTCTCCTTCCCTCGGCAAGCTGTCACACAGGTGTGTCGCTGAAGAGGAATGGATGATACTCGTGGCTGTTACCAGCTCAGACACGCCGCCTACCGCCGCCCACCCCCTACCCCCCTTCCCTACCCCCCTGTACACACAGTCGATACACAACGTCTGTCGCTGCCACTGAGCGGCTCTCCCTCTCACCGTCGCGACGTTTTGTCTCCCACGTTGCAAGCATCATTGACCAATTGATTAATGAGTGTTTGTTCGTTATGGGTGCGGCACGGTGGCGCGGTGAGTATCGCTGCCGCCTTACGGCAATAAGGACCTGCGTTCGACTCCCGGCTCGGGAGCCCTTTCTGTGTGGAGTTTGCATGTTCTCCCCGTGTCCGCGTGGGTTTTCGCCAGGCCGGTTTCCTCCCACAGTCCAAAGACATGCTGCTGCATAGGTTAATTGGCCTGCTTACTAAATTGCCCCCGTTGCCCTGTCACGGACTGGCGTCCCATCCTGGGTATAGCCCTGTCTAGCGCCCTGTGTCTCCCGGGATAAGCTCCGGCTCACGGCGACCCTGCACAGGATTGAGCGGTTTCTGACAATGGACGAATGAATGCTCGTTATGGGAGGAAACCCACGCAGATCAGGGGGAGCCAACACGCAAACTCGACATGGAAAAGGTGCCCGAGGGGCAGAGCGAACCGCCTCGGGCATGACCTTCTTTCTCTCTGTGAGGCGCACATGTTACCGCTGCAGACACCCCCGTAGGGGTAGATATTGGAGCCAGTGTTAGAGAAAGGAGCCAGTGTTAGAGACAGGAGCCAGACACCCTGCCGCCCATCATCATCATCATCGTCCTCCTGCTCCCTCCCTGGCTCCTCTGTGTGATGAATCAGTGTGCGGGCAGGCCAGCACACAACCCACGACGCGTGACTTGATGCAAATACAAACATCCCCCGTGTAGCCTTCACAGACTGTTGGGGCAAGTGCCGTTAGCGAGCACCTATGAAGGTCGACACGGCACACGAGGGGGTGGGTGACCAGCACCACGCCCGGCCGCCTTTGTCTCCCTAGTGGCGATGTTTACACACCCCACTAGGTACTAATTTGAGGCTGAGTCGACCTAGGGGAGGCCCAGGACCGGTTTCAGAAAATCGTCACTGGTGTTCGCCGTGAGCGAGATTCGAACTCGGGTCGCCAGATTCGTAGCCCAGTGCGCTAACCACTGGGCTACCGCCCCCCAGTGCGCGAACCACTTACATTGACACACACATCCCCCTTCCCCACCGCCCGCGTTTCCCTCCGTCTCCCGGGCGTGGTGCTGGCCATCCACCCCCTCGTGTGCCGGGCTGGCTTTCTTAGGTGCTACTCGCTAACAGCACTTCACCCGACAGCCTGTTAAGGCTATACGGGGGATATTTGTCTTTGGCTGTGTGTGGGGAGCGGTGGCTCATTGGTCGGCGCGCTGGGCTACAAACCAGAGTTAGATTCCCGCTCACGGCCACCAACACCAGCGACGATTTTAGGAACCGGTCCTGGGCCTCCCCTAGGTCGACTCAGCCTCAAATAAGAACCACCTAGTGCGGTGTGTAAACGTTGCCACTACGGAGACAAAGGCGGCCGGACGTGGTGCTGGCCACCCACCGCTCCTGTGCCGTGCTGGCTTTTACAGGTGCTAACAGAACTTGACCCTACAGCCTGGTAAGGCAATACAGGGGATCGTTGTCTTTGTCACCCTGTCTTCTCCCTGTAGAGAGCCGCAGCCTATCCCGACAGAGACAGGGCACAAGGCAGGGCTATACCCAGGGTGGGACGTCAGTCCATCGCAGGGCACCGGGGGGCAATTTAGTCTGCAGGCCAATTAACCTATGCAGCAGCATGTCTTTGGAATGTGGGAGAAAACCGGAGTGCCCGGCGAAAACCCACACGGACAAGAGGAGAGAATATGCAAACTCCACACAGAAAGGCACCCGAGGCGGGATTCGAACAAGGGTATTCTTGCTGTGAGGCGGCACCGGGCTGCGCCAGTCTGTCCACGGATTTTTGGCAATACAATATTTGGTGAGAAACGATGCGGTGCGTGTCCTCGCTTGTCCCGTGGAGAGCAGGGGCATGTCCCGACTCGCTGGGGCATGCCCCCTGTGCTTGGACAGGTACACACGTGGGATGTACGCACACGCACACCTGTACACAGGTAAAGATCCCCCGCATAGCCTCGGCAGGATGCAGGGTCAAGTGCTGTTCGTGTTGGTGAATTAGCACGTGTGTTGTATCGCAGTAGAGTACGCGTGTGTGTGTGATGTGTGTCTGTGAGTAGTGTATGTGTGAGTAGTGAGTACAGTGTGAGTAGTGAGTAGAGTATGTATGTGTGGAGAGTGAGTACAGAGTGCGTGTTTGTGTGTAGGGTGAGTGCAGAGTATGTGTGTGTCTATAGACTCTGTATGTGTACAGTGTGTACGGAGCACGTGTGTGTGTTGAGACTATTTGGAGCTGAGTGGACTTGCCGATGACCGGTACCAGCGGTTTCCAGATCGACCTCTGTGGAGGAGGTTCGTGAAGGACGCTACTCGGCAGTCGGAGGCAGTCGCCCTCCAACAACAACAGAGGGTGGACGAGTGACGCTCACAACAGCGAGCCGTGCGCCGGGCGGATAAAACTCAGCAATCTGGCATGGTAGGGAGCACAGGTGGTGCCCCAGCCAGTCATCTCAGCCAGGCAGCCAATGGCACCTGGGTCTGTCCCGTGGCCTCCTCCTCAAGCACCTAGCCTGGCATAGCAATCAGCCCATGGCACCTGCGTCTGTCCCGTGATGAGTGGGTGAGTGAATGAGTTGATGAGTAAATGAGTTGATGAGTGGGTAGGTGAGTGAGTTGATGCGTGGTGGGTGAGTTTATGAGTCGGTGGGTGAGTTGATGAGTGAGTGGGTGGGTGAATGGGTGGGTGGCAGCAGCATGTCTTTGGGCAGTGGGAGGAAACCGGAGTGCCCGGCGAAAACCCACGTGGACACGGGGAGAGAGAACACGCAAACGCCGCACAGAAAGGCACCCGAGCCAGGAATCGAACCCGGGGGTTTGTTGCTGTGAGGCGGCAGCGCTACTCACCGTGTTTATAACGAGCCGACAGCTACTGAGATGCTTCCAGAGTGTTTTAATCTTTCTTTCTTCAAAATGTCAACACCTCAAAATGAAAACACACACACACACAGCTGTCGTGCGAAGATTCTAACATTGTCCCCAAAATAAATAAAATATGAATTTCTAGCGAATATAATAGAGGGAACCTGTGGTCTCTCTCTGGGAGGTGAGTGGTGTCCGGCTGGTGAGGATTCACACAGGTGAACCGGCTTACTTTCACCTCTGCCTCCCTCCCTCCCTCTCTCTGTGTCCCCTCTCTCTCCCTGTAATTTCTCCCTCCGTACTCTCTCCCTACCCAGGGTTGAAACAAATCCACCTAATGTTATCGGTCGGAATAACATTCAGTGGTGAGTGAATGAGTGTGCGAATGAGTGAGTGAATGGGTGAGTGAATGAGTGAGTCAATGTGTGAGGTAATAAGCGAGTGAATGCGTGAGTGAATGAACGAATGAGTGTGTAAATGAGTATGTGAACGAGTGTGAGTGAATGAGTGTGTGAATGCGTGAGTGAATGAGTGAGTGACCGATCTGGACCATACCGGCAGACTTATAATAATAATAATAATGTTAAATGTATAACCCGTGGCACATATTCAGTAAATGTCGAAGGTATTCATTCGACGAGGAAAGCCCAGACAGGCAGAGGAGGCAGCCGGGCGGTTTTCCGGCGCCAACATATTGCCACACACCGCTTCCGATACGTTATGATGTTACCGGCCAACTAACTCGTGTTTTTTTTAAGCTGTGGGAGGAAACCGGAGAATCCGGAGGAAACCCACGCAGAACAAGGGGAGAGAGAACATACAAACTCCACGCAGAAAGGCGCCCAAGGCGGGAATCGAACCGCCTCGGGCAAGACCATTCTTTCCGTGAGGAGGCGCAGATGTTACCGCTGCACAGACACCCTGCCTACCCTTTCACCTCCGACCACGCACGTGGGGGGTCGGGGTGGGGGGGTCAGAGCTCGTCGCGGGACCCCGCGGGCCGCTGGCCGCCGTGCAGGCCGTGTGGCCGGCGGGCCTCCGTGGCGATGAAGGCCTCCCAGCGCGACAGGAACCGCCGCGTCGCGTCCTGCTTGGCACCCGCAGACATGGCGCTGTACCTGAGGGTCAGGGTCGACGGGGTCAGGGGGTCACGGGGTCAGGGTGGAGGAGCTGCTTTCCGCTCTCTCTCCCCGTGTCCGTGTGGGTTTTCGCGGCCGACGGCCGGTGAGTAATCGGTGAGTGACGGTGAGTGAGTGGATAGGTGAGTAAATATGTGAGTGGCAACAGCAGCATGTCTTTGGACTGTATGACGAAACCAAATTACCCGGTGGGTAAGTGAGTGAGTGGGTGAAAGTAAGTGAGTGGGGAGTGAGTGAGAAAAATAATAGCATTGTATATATAGCGCCTTTCACCCGAGGGTCACAAAGCGCTGAACAAGGGCAGCAAAGAGAACGGCATGTCAACAACAAAAGAAAAAACAACCAATAAAAACAAAAGCAGCAAAACATAAATGATTAAGGCTGCTTCGAATATACTGAAAGGTCGTGAAACTGGCAATCTTATGAGCGGCAAAAATCTGCCAGCGTCCCCTAAGATGGTCGTCACTTCCTTAAAGACAAACACGGAGGGAGACAGGGAGGGAGGGTGAGCGACAGGGAGAGACATAGGGACACAGAGACAGGAAGACAGAGAGACAGCCACGAGGGGGAAACAACGCCAATCCAAATTAAACAATCAACATTGAAGCACAAGAACACACATAGACACAGGCAACAGCAAAGAAAAAACGCAGCCACCCACAACAACAATAGCACAACTTCCACACGCGACACCTGGGCAAACACCATGAGGCGAGCCTAGGCAGGACTTACACGAACTGGGCCAGGAGTAGGCCGCACAAAACAGACAAAAAAAACAAGCAACAAGAGCATGACAGACAACAAAAACAAACACCAAAGTTACACAGAAACAAACCACCAACCAAAGAGAAAAGGAACAGATGAAAAATGACAAATGTACAACATATTAAAGTTAAACAAATACGCTTAAAAAAAGAATGGGTGAGTGGGTGAGAGTGACTGAGTGGGTGAGTGAGTGGGTGAATGAGTCATAGTAAGTGAGTGGGTGAGTGAGAGTAACTTAGTGAGTAGGTGAGTGAGTGGGTGAGAGTGGGTGAGTAAGTGGGTCAGAGAGTGGGTGAGAGTGAGTAAATAGGTGAGTGAGTAGGTGAGTGAGTGAGTTTATGGACGAGTGAGCGAGCCAATCACTCGCTCACCCACTCACTCTCTCACCCACTTACTCACTCTCACCCACGCACTCACTCACTCTCACCCACTCACTCACTTCAATTCAATTCAACTTTATTTGTCAACTCTACCATATGTACAGGACATACAGAGGATGGAAATACCGTTTCTCTCAGCAACCCTGGCGTTGTTTACCATCGTTCTGCAAATGACTCGCAGAAAGCGACGGCTGTGCTTGTTACTTGATGAAGACGTAGACAAAAAAACGAACATGAAACTTTCACACATTCACTCACTCACTTACTCACCCACTCACTAACATTCACCCACTCACTCAGCCACTCACTCACTCTCACCCACTTACTAACCCACTCCCTCACTCTCACCCACCCACTCACTCACCCACTCACTCTCAACCCAAAGACAGACAAAGATCCCCTATATAGCCTTAACAGACTATAGGGTCAGGTGCCGTTAGCGAGTAGCACTATATGAAGGTCGACACGGCATACGAAGAGGTGGGTGACCAGCACCACACTCACTCACTCTCACCCACTCACTCACTCTCACCCACTTACTCACCCACTCACTCACTCACTCTCAACCCACTCACTCAACGCTCACCCACTCACTCAACTCTCACCCACCCACTCACTCACTCAATCAGTCGCTCAGTCACTTGCCCATTCACACATTTGTTGACCCGCCCACTCTCTCCCCACCCACGGGTCCCCGTGAGGAGGAGACCCTGCGGGGGGCAACACGGCGCCCGCACCGCGTCCGCGCTGCGCCCGGACCGCGCCCGCGACGCCGACCCGGCTCCGCGTGGTCGGCGCCGTGCTCAGCGCGTTCTTTCTTCTTCGGCCGCTGCGCAGGTTAATTGGCCCGCGGACTGAATTGCCCCCGGTGCCCTGTGACGGACTGGCGTACCATCCCGGGTATAGCCCTGCCTTGCAACCCGTGTCTGCCGGGATAAGGCTCCGGCTCACCGCGACAACGTAGGGGGCTTACGCGGCGTTTGGGACAACGCACGGACGGACGGCGTTTCACCTCAGCGAGTTGAGCGCCAGCTGCTTGAGCGTGGCGAGGTCGGCGCCCAGGCCGCCGGCCACCCCCATGACGGCGGCGTACACGTCGAACGCGAGGCCGCGCGCGCCGAACGCCGCCGGGTCGTCGGACGACACGACCAGCGGGTGGCCGCCCGCAAACAGCACGCTGGCCGGGTGGGCGCGCAGGTCCGACACCAGCCCCAGCACCTGGGGCGGCGGAGGAGGCGCGGCGAGGAGGCGTGTTACGTCTCCGCTCGGACTCTTGTCGAGTGTGGTGTTATCGCCCGGACCTTTGTCACGCCGTTGCCCGGGATCGTGGCTATGCGCATTATCGACCGTCGTGTTGTTTGCGAAACGCGTTTTTGTGCCTTGCCGCGTGCAGTGCAGACGTTGTTAGTTTGCATTTGACTGTATGTGGACGGTTTTCTGTGAGCTGCGTCGGCTGGCTCGGAGTTTTGTGTTTTAACCTCTAATTCTCGCATTCTCTCACTCTTAGAGTTACTACACACACACACATATTAAGTTGTCGTTTACCTGGTGATTTATGTATTAAACGAGGTTGGAGTTCTAGGTTGCAATCCTGACTCTGGTCCGTGAGTGAGTGAAGAGGGCCTTGGTTAAGCTGCCTGTATAGCCTTGCGACGCACTGCTAGGCGAAACAGAACAAGGGAGGTGCGCAGGAGGCTGAGTAGGTGGGTGAGGGGGCGGGTGAGGGAGTGGGGGGCGAGGTGGCACCTGGTTCGAGACGGGGCACAGCTCGATGGCGACGTCGCGGCTGCGTGCCAGGCGCAGTGCCAGCGGGTGCCGCGCCAGCGCCAGCCCGTGACCAATCCGCGTCGTGTTCAACAGCAACGCGTCCACCACGTTCACATCCACACCCGCTCCCTCCCAGCCTGCGGGGGGCGGGGGAGGGCAAGCGGGTAGTGAGAAGGGCAGGGTGGTACAACATAACTCACCAGGGTCTGCATCACCACCACCACCAATAATAATAACAATAATCATTTTAAATGTATAACGCGTGGCACATATTCATTCACTGTCGAAGGTACTCATTCGACGAGAGAACTACTCGGAAGCACGACGAAAGCGCAGAGGAGGCAGCCAGGCGGTTTGCCGGCGCCATATTGCCACACACTGCTTCCTATATATTAGGATGTTATCGGTCAATTCATTAACCGCCTGAGAACTAGAACGGGACGATCAAAAGATGCTTTGGTCAGATGGGGCTACAAGACCGGCCCAACCACCTGCGAATGTGGAGAAGCAGACCATACTATGGAACACTGCCTTGTCTGTGCTCTACTACCGAACCTCTGCAGCTCAAAAGACCTTGCGGAGTTCAATGATAATGCAAGGGGCTGTGTAAGAAAATGGGAAACTGTAATTTGACCATCGCGCTGCTTCGAAGAATCGCTAAGAAGAAGAATTCATTAATGAGTATTTTTTTAAGTTGTGGGAGGAAACTGGAGAGCCTGGCGGAAACCCACGCAGAACAGCGGGAGAACACACAAACTCCACACAGAAAGGCGCCCAAGGCGGGAATCGAACCTGCTCGAGCAAAACCATTCTTTCTGTGAGGCGCAGATGTTACCACTACTATAAGCTGTGCCACCAGCATCAACGACAAAGATCCCCCGTGTAGCCTTGACAGACTGTAGGGACAAGTGCCGTTAGCGAGTAGCACCTACGAAAACCAACACGGCACACGAGGGGGTGGGTGACCAACACCACGCCCGGCCGCCTTTGTCTCTCTAGTGGCAATGTTTATACACCGCACGAGGTACTCGTGTGAGGCTGAGTCGACCTCAGGAGGCCCAAGAATAGTTTGGAAAATCGTCACTGGTGTTGGTGGCCGTGAGTAAGATTCAAACTCCGGTCATAGCCAGGTTTGTGGCACAGCGCGCTAACCACTGAGCAACCGCTACCACCGTCACCACCACCGTCACCACCATCACCATCACCACCACTTACTAGTTTCGCCGGCGTGTAGAAAGTATGGAAGTTCGACGCCGGACTTGGCTGGCCTCTCCAGCTCCTCGCGCAGACTCCACAGATCCTTTCCCAGGTCCTCCTGTCCGACCTGACGCAAAACACCTCCGCGCTCGCCCACCTCGTCCCTCCACGACCATCGCCGGGTAGCACGCCTCGCAGAAAGAAGGTCCCGGGTTCGATTCCCGGCTCGGGAACCTTTCTGCGTGTGCAACTTTGCGTGTTCTCTCCCCCTGTTCTGCATGGGTCTCCTACGGGTTCTCCGCTTTCCTCCCACAACAGAAAAAAAAGCTACTGGTTAATCAATTCGTGGGGCGGCTCGGTGGCGTAGTAGCGAGTAGCGCTGCTGCCTCACAGTAAGAAGGTCCCGGGTTCGAATCCCGACTCGAGTGCCTTTCTGGGAATGGTTTGCATGTTCTCCCCGTGTCCGTGTGGGTTTTTGCGCCAGGCACTCCGGTTTCCTCCCACAGTCCAAAGACACGCTGCTGCATAGGTTAATTGGGCTGCTGGCTAAATTGCCCCGATGCCCTGTGACGGTCTGGCATCCCGTTCTGGGTATAGCCCTGCCTTGCTCCCTGTGTCTGCCGGGATAGGCTCCGGATCACCGCGACCCTGTACAGGATTAAGCAGTTTCTGACAATGGATGGATGATCAATAATTGGCCGATAACATCATAATACACAGGACGCAGTGTCTAGTGGCAACGTGTTGGCGCCGACAAACCGCCTGGCTGCCTCCTCTGCCTCTCTGCGGTATCCTCGCTACGCTTCTGAGTCATTCTGTCTTCGAATGAATACGTTCGACATCAAATGAGTGTATGCCACTCAGCGTTATACATAGCATTTAGTATCATCAATATTATTACCAAGTCGAATCCCACGAGGAAGTCTGGGTAGGATTTGCGGAGTTCCACGGTCTGCTCGATGGCCGCCCTGATCGTTGAGGTGTTCGCCTTCCTGCGAGCGACACATGGCAGCCAGAGACGCCGAATCGCAGAGGTTCGATTCCTGGTCCCGTGTGTCCCTGTGAAGACCCCTGTGTGACCCTGTGTGGAGTTTGCAGGTTCTCTCTCCGTGTCCCCCCATTGTGTTTTCACCGGGTACTTCGGTTTCCTCCCGCAGTCCAAAGACACGCTGCCACTCACCCACCCCCTCATCAACTCACTCACCCACCTACCCGCCCACCTGCCCACTCACCCACCCACCCACTGGGTACTGCAGAGAACCCGTATTTCCTCCAGTTTCCTACCACAAATAATGAATTGGCCGATAACACCAAATGTCGGACGGACGCAGCGTCTGGCAAATGTTGGCGCCGGCTACCTGCGTCGCTGCCTTCCCGCCGCCTCGCTACGCCTCCGTCTCCGTGTCTCGTCCACGACCGGCTGTGGAATTTGCGCAAATGGCGAGCGATACATTGTATTGCTATTGTTATCATTCTATAGTGGGGGCGGCACGGTGGCGTAGCGGTGAGTAGCGCTGCCGCCTCACAGCAAGAAGGGCCCAGGTTCGGATCCCTGCTCAGGTGCCTTTCTGTGTGGAGTTGGCATGTTCTCCCCCTTGTCCGCGTGTGTTTTTCGCCGAGCAATCCAGTTTCCTCCCACAGTCCAAAAACACGCCGCTGCTGCTGCATAGGTTAATTGGCCTGCGGACTAAATTGCCCCCGGTGCCCTGTGATGGACCGGCGTCCCATGCTGGGCATAGCCCTACGTCGCGCCCTGTGTCTGCCGGGATAGGCTCCGGCTCACCGCGACCCTGCACAGGATTTCGTGGCTTCTGACAATGGATCCATAGACTCTTTTCTGAGTTGTTGCCAGTGTACAGATAATGTAAATAGGTGTCCATTTGGTGTGTTTAAGATATAAACAATTGTCTCATTGCCAGAAATGGTAAACCTCGTTTATATTATTTACATTATCCGTTCACTGGCAAAAAGGTGCTCTCACGTGGACCGTGATTAACGGCTGACGTCCCCCACCCATGGCGGAGCCTCACCTGTTGATGGAGCTGATGATCTTGACCCCGAGGAAGCCGGGGTTCTGATGAGAGAACTCGCGCGCGACATCTTGGTACGCACGCACCACCCACTCGGCTCCGTGCAGACGCCCGTCAAGCTCGTACACCTGCACACGGACACATAGACAGATGTGTGAATTACAGCAGAAACATACCCGGTGAGCTCGCAGGCGCTTCACGGGATTCCTGCGCTGACACAAAAAACACGCGAATTGACAATAAATACAAATTTAAAATTTACAAATTAACCAAACAAAAAAACATTTACACACAGCGTTGTACATAATTGATCAAATAAACAAAGACAGTTAATAATAATAATAGCATTTATATAGCGCCTTGCACCCGAGGGTCACAAAGCGCTGCACAAAGCTGCAGAGAGAACGACATGTCAACAACGACAAAGCACGGAAAATCAGCAACAATCTTTTTATGGGGTTTTTTTTTTTTAATAATCCGAGCATAACAACAACGGAGAGACAGAAAACTGAGAGTCATACATTGCGATGGGAAAAAAAGCTAAAACAAATTATAGGAGAGGGAACAAGTGCAACATTTCAAACACAGGTAAGACACGGTGAGGCCTAGTGGTGTGTAGCTAGGCTTAATGATGCCTGCCGAGGCCTAACTAGGCCTGCCGAGGCCTCGTAACCGGCACCACTTGCATCACCACCGTCGTCGTCGTGGTAACCAGGCAGTGATCATCGTCACCATGGAAACCATCGTCACCGTGGTAGCCAGGCAGTGGTCATCATCATCATCACCACCATGGTAACTACCAGCCTCACCATTACGTTGTGATTGAGGTCGTTGTGAGTAAAATCATGTCTGTCTCTCTGTCTTCCTGTCTCTGTGTCCCGATGTCTCTCCCTGTCGCTCACCCTCCCTCCCTGTCTCCCTCCGTGTTTGTCTTTAAGGAAGTGATGACCATCTTAGGGGACGCTGGCATATTTTTGCCGCTTACACGACCTTTCAGTATATTCGAAACAGCCTTAATAATTTATTTTTTGTTGCTTTGGTTTTTTATTGGTTCTTTTTTCTTTCGTTGTTGACATGCCGTTCTCTTCGTGGCCCTTGTGCAGCGCTTTGTGACCCTCGGGTGAAAAGCGCTATATAAAATGCTATTATTAATTAGTAAGGCCTTCCGAGGCCTAGTAAGACCTGCCGAGGCCTAGTAAGGCCTGCCGAGGCCTAGTAAGGCCTGCCGAGGCCTAGTAAGGCCGGCCGAGGCCTAGTAAGGCCTGCCGAGGCCTAGCGAGCTCACGTTGGGGAGCAAGGTCCGGAGCTCGATGTAGGAGACTCCGTCGTCGTGGAACTCGAGTAGCGCGCGGGCAAAGTAGTCGCGGAAGACGGGGGCGTGCAGCACGAGGCCGCTCGCCGCCGCCAGCACGTCCTCGAAGCGGCGCCACGCCGCGTTCTGCGTCGCCGACGCCGACGCCGGGTCCGTCGTCACCATGGACAGGCCCCGGGTCAGCCTGCGAGCGGCACGGTGAGTGGGATGGTGAGCGGCACGTCGAGCGTCACGTCGAGCGGCACGTCGAGCGGGACCCTTTGCCCCCGTCACCTGGAATCCAACTCGTCGACGGCAGGGACCTGGCGCCGCAGCTCGGCGAGCAGCTGCCAGCCGGCGCGGGCGCGGCAGGCGGGCGCGTCGGGGGCGCCGCGCGCCGAGAAGCGGAACCGCGGCGCGGCGGGCTCGGCGCGGAGACACACGTAGCAGTGGGGCCGGTAGGTGACGTTGCGCACCAGCCACTCGACGCCGACCAGCGCCACGTCGTGCAGGTGCAGCGCCGCTCCTGGCGCGGGCGCACGGCGGGAATCGGTCGCTCGTTCGTTGAGAGAAAATGCTTAGTGCTCCCGCGAGCAGGGTGCTTATGCAGCGGTAACGTCCGCGCCTCACAGAAAAAACGGTCATGCCCGAGGCGGTACGATTCCCATCTTGGGCGCCTTTCTGAGTGGAGTTTGCGTGTTCTCTCCCCCTGTTGTGCGTGGGTTTCCTCCGGGTTCTCCGGCTTCACTCCCACAACTTTACAAACAAACTCACTAGGTATTTTTCTGCTGTAATCTGTCTATCTACCATCACCATCGCCGCCGGGGATCAAGGTAGAAGCGTTCACGTCACGATCCCTCTCAAGTAATACTAGGTGTTACCTGCAAATTCTACCAAAGACTTCTAAGCCGAGGAGCTGAAAGACAACGATGTCCAGAAGCTCAACAGATGCCACAAGCCCCTCAGTCTGGAGCAAGAAGAGAGGCCAATGCCCGCCTT
>JAZEWU010000032.1:836809-854395 GCA_036362915.1 Geotria australis | reverse complement strand
ACCGCGACCCTGTACAGGATTAAGCGGTTTCTGAAAATGGATGGATGGACTTCCTCCTGCCCATAAGCCTATGCGTTAACGTGCGGAGCGTTTCACTTCTTCCCCGCCATTGTTAACAATCGAGAGTTTCACTGCCTCCCACCATTGTCCATTATTGACGATTACGAGTTTGACTTCCTCCCACCATTACACAGAGACGTTCATTTCCTTTCACCATTGGTAGCAACTGAGAGTTCACTTCCTCTTCCTCCCCGCCATTGTTAACATGCGGAGTTGCACTTCCTCCTAGGTATGGTGACGGGTGTGAACTGCGCCCATGTGAGGTGGGGGACCCGCGTCCAGGACCTGTTGGCCTACACCAAGCTGCTGGCTCTCGGCGTCATCATCGTGGCCGGGATAGTCCAACTCTGCAGGGGTGGGTTACACACCGACCTCTCATGTTATCCGATGGGAAGTGTTGGTAGAGGCGGGGGGCTTCCGCGAATGTTTACTCTGTGTGATGAGTCTGTGGGTCTCTTTGTAAATATATGGGTCTCTGTGTGAGCACGTGAGTCTCAGTGTGTGGTGAGTCTATCGGGTAGAGATTTGGAACTTCTGCAGATCTCTGTCTATTTGGTCACCAGAACATTGACCAGAACATTGATGATCGGAACATAAAAGAATACTAATGACTAGAACATTGACCAACACATTGACCATAACAATGACCAATACATTGACTAGGATATTGACCAGAACCTGGACAGCTTTATACATCAGGCTGTCAGGATGCCGAACTCTACCCCCTCTGTCTCCAAAAAGTCTGGACTGTAACTTACCCATACCACCCACAACACGTCCAACAGCACCAGCCATAATAACTTTTTAATACAAGCATATAAGCACACTCACACTCAGCACTAACCACTTTGTCCAGAACACGACAAAAACAGCTGCTAACTACTCGTCCTGTAGATGCTCATCAGAAAGACGAGCTTCGGGGCCTGGACCTACTCCAGCGGCCTACAACACCCACGACCTTGCAAGCCAAGCTAAGTCAAGCCAAGCTAATGTAGAGCCAAGCCATACCAGCGCTTTGTGACCCTCGGGTGAAAGGCGCTATATAAAACGCTATTATTATTATTTATTATTACCAAGCCAAGTCAAGCCAAGCCAAGTCAACCCAAGCCAAGCTCCAAGCCAAGACAAGTCAGGTCAAGCCAATCCAAGCCTAGACCTTCCATAGGAGCTTCGGGGCCTGCTCCGGAGGCCTACCACACCTGCGGCCTTGCAAGCCAAGCCAGGTCAGGTCGGGCCAAGCTGATGTGGAGCCAAGCTGGGCCATGCCAAGCCAAGTCAAGCCAGAGCCAAGCCAAGTCAACCCAAGCCAAGCCAAACTCCAAGTCAAGACATGTCAATTCAAGCCAAGCCCTTCCATGTGTGTGCCGACGCTGGGGTCTGGGGAAATGGCGGCGCGTTCCGATGCAGCGGCTACTCTCGGACCAAACAGTGCGGTGTCTTCATGGTTTCATGTTCGTTTTTTTGTGTCTACGTCTTCATCAAGTAACAAATACAGCCGTCGGTTTCTGCGAGTCATTTGTAGAACGACGGTAAACAACGCCGGGATCTGAGAGAAACGGTATTTCGATCCTCTGTATGTCCTGTAGATATGGCAGAATTGACAATAATGTTGAATTGACATTGACATTGACCAGGACATTGACCAGAACATCACAAAACGTTGATGACCAGTACATTGACGATCAGATTATTGATGACCAGGACATTAACCAGAACATTGATGACTGCTTCCAGGCCACACACAGAACCTGGATGACTCGTTTGAGGGTTCCACACTGGAGATGGGAGCCATGTCGCTGGCTCTCTACTCGGCTCTCTACTCATACGCCGGATGGGACAGCCTCAACTATGTCACCGAGGAAATACGGGACCCTGAGAGGTAATTATCTCCTACTTTCAACATTGACCAGAACTTTGATGACAAGATTATTGTATTTCTATTTGTTTTTTTTATCCTAGTATTTTTAAACCCTTGTTGTTGTAAAATTAACTCGTAGGCTTTCATGACCAATGTTATCCATAGTGAAGCTCTGTTCATGAGTTTAGGTCATGTGAAAAAAGTGTGTAAGTGAAGTGTACCCGTCGATATGTTGGCGCAAACGAGCGAGCACATTGCATCACTTACCTTAAAAGATGGTACCGACGTTTCGCTGGTACCGACGTTTCGTAAGCCTTGTTGTTGTGTTTCAGTCCTTGCATATGACAACACCGAGGTTTCAGAGAAACGGCATTTCGATCCTCTATATGTCCTGTACATATGGCAGAATTGACAATAACGTTTGAATTTAATTGATGACCAGAACATTAATGACCATAAAACGTTGATGACCAGAACATTGATGTAATCATCAATGTTCTGGTCATCAGAACATTGATGTAATCATCAATGTTCTGGTCATCAATGTTCATTGACAAGAACATTGATGATAACATTGACGAGAACATTGATGACCAGAACATTGACTAGGACATTGAACAGAACACTGACGATTGATGGGGAGATAATTGATATATTGGGAGATTGACCAATTAGGAGATTGGTTCATGGAGTATTGAATTGATGGAGATATTGATCGATGAGGTTGATCGATTAGGAGATTGATTGATGGAACATTGATTGATGGAGTATTTATTTATGGAGCCTCAACTATGTCACTGAAGTGATACGGGATCCTGAGCGGTAATCATCTCCTCCCGGAGATAATGATGGATCGGGAGATGATTGATTATTGGAAATAATTGATCGATTGGGAGCTTCGTTGATGGAGATATTGATTGATCATTAAATAATTGGTCGAAGGGAGATTTAATTATTGGGATAAATTAATGTATTGGAAGTTAATTGGACTATTGGAATATTTATAGATTCGGATATTGGTTGATGGAGTATTGATAAGGGTATATTAATCGATTGTGAGATACTTGATTGATTGGGAGATAATTGATCGATTGGGAGATTGATGGAGATATTGATCAGTGAAGATACTGATTGAGATGTTGAATGGTGGAGATATTGATTGATGTGAGTGGGTGGGTAAATGAGTGGGTGAGTGGTTGAATGAGTAGGTGGGTGACTGACTATCTCCCTCTCTCTGTCTCCGTCTCCCTCTCTCAGGATTTTCCCTCTGGCCATCATGATGTCGATGCCCATCGTAATGACCGTGTACCTCCTCACTAACGTGGCTTACTACTCCCTCTCTCTCTCTCTGTGTTTCTCTCTCTGTCTCTCTTTTGAGTAGATGAATGAGTGAGTGGGTGGGTGAGTGAGTGGGTGGGTGAGTGGGTGAGTGAGTGTCCCTCTCTCTGTGTCTCTCTGAGTAGATGAGTGAATGAGTGTGCGGGTGAGTGAGTGTGTGATTGGGTGAGTGGGTGAATGAGTGACTGTCACCCTCTCTAGCTCTCTGAGTAGATGAGTGAGTGTGCGGGTGGGTGAGTGTGTGAGTGGGTGAATGAGTGACTCTCCCTATCTCCCTCTCTACTCCCTCTCATTGTTGAATATGCCACCTATAATCTGGTTTAGCTTTTCGTCGCAATGTATAACTGTATTTTTACTTGCTTATTTGAAGAATGTGTGCAATGCTGTGTGTAAATGTGTATTTTTTGTTTGGTTAATTTACAACTTTGTTGTGTCAATGCAGGAATCCCGCGAATAGCTAGCAAGCGCACTGGGTATTTTTCTGCTGTAATAATAAACATCTGTCTACCTCTCTATCTCCCGTCAGGAACCTCCCGCTGGGCATCATGATCTCGATGCCGATCGTAATGACCGTGTACCTCCTCACTAACGTGGCTTACTACTCGGTGCTCAGCCCTGACGCCCTCCTTCATAGTGACGCAGTAGCCGTGGTGAGCGCCGAGGGGAGCCTATGGGCAGCTCACCCTGTGGGTCTGTGAGTGTATTTGAGTCTGTGTATGGATGTGTTTGGCCTGGCGCAGGCGCCATTCGCCACCTAGTGGCGAATGGCGGTTGTTGTTGTTGTGTGTTTGTACTTCTGTGTCAATGGGTCTGTGTGTGCTCCTCGTGTGCCGTTTCGACCTTCATAGGTGCTCGCTAACAGCACTTGACCCTACAGTCTGGTTAGGCTATCCGGGGTATCTTTGTGTGTGTCTCTATGAGTCTCTGTGTGTCTATCTCTCTATCCATCTCTGTGTATCTCCAGATGTTTGCTGAGCGAACTCTGGGAGCCACGAGCTGGCTTATTCCTCTAGCTGTCTCCCTCTATCTCTCTCCCTCTCTATAGCTCTCTATCTTCATACGTTTGCTGAGACCTACAGACTCACCACATACCCACAGACCCACCGCACAGAGACCCACAGACCCACCGCACAGAGACCCACAGACCCACCGCACAGAGACCCACAGACTCACCATGTCTATCTCTCTCTATCTCCAGACGTTTGCCGAGCGAACCCTGGGAGCCATGAGCTGGCTCATCCCTCTCGCCGTCTCCCTCTCCTGTTTTGGTGGACTCAATAGTTCAGTCATTGGAGCATCCAGGTGAGTGAGTGGGTGGGTGGGTGAGTGAGTGGGTAAGTGAATGGGTGGGTGGGTGACATCTCCCTCTCTCCCCCTCTCTCTGAGTAGATGAGTGTGGGTGGGTGTATAAGTGAGTGTGAGTGGGTGTGTGATTGAGTGGGTGGGTGTGTGAGTGGGTGGGTGTGCGTGTATGTGATTGAGTGGGTGAGTGAGTGTGTGTGAGAGTGTGGGCGGGCGTGGTGCTGGTCACCCACCCCCTCGTGTGCCGTGTCGACCTTCATAGGTGCTCGCTAACAGCACTTGTCCCTACAGTCTGTTAAGGCTATATAGGGGATCTTTGTCTTTGGGTGACTGAACCCTGCTGTGTCTGTTCAGGTTGTTCTTCGTGGGAGCGAGAGAGGGCCAGCTGCCCGAGGTCCTGTGCATGGTTCATGTGCGGAGGTTCACGCCGGTTCCCGCGCTCATCTTCAACGTGAGACTTCCCCGCGCATGAACAATACTGGATATAGCATGAATGCTAGTAAAACACTGTACCGTGTACACCGCATGAACAGAGACCACTCACTTACCCACCCACTCACTCACCTCCTCTCTCCCTCCCTTTGTGAGTGAGTGCATGAGTGAGTGGGTGAGTGAGTGAGCGGGTGGGTGAGTGAGTGGGTGAGTAAGTGTATGAGTGAGTGGGTGAGTGAGTGAGTGCATGAGTGAGTGGGTGGGTGAGGGAGTGAGCGGGTGCGGAGTCCTTGAACATCTTCAAATCTCGTCTTAAAACTTACTTGTTCCGTAAAGCCTTCAAGCCATCGTGCTAGGACCACTTTGGGGCTCAACGCTGTCTGATTATCGTTCTCTGTCGTTGTTGGTTTGTCGTTCTCTCCGCTGCCTTGTGCGGCGCTTTGTGGCCCTCGGATGGAAGGCTCTCTGTGGCTGCTACTGTTATTGTTTTGATTTTTCTGCTGTCTTTATGATCTATGTCCTATGGTTTATCGTGGTTGCTTGACTCTCAGTTTATATGTCCTGATGTTACTGACATACCGTTCTCTCCGCAGCCTTGTGCAGCGCTTTGTGACCTTCGGGTGAAAGGCGCTCTATAAATGCTATTATTATTATTATGAGTGGGTGGGTGAGTGCATGAGTGGGTGAGTGAGTGCATGAGTGGGTGGGTGAGTGTATGAGTGGGTGGGTGACTAACTCTCTCTCCTCATCATCATCTCCACTCATCACCCATCTCATCTCCCCCTTTCTCTCCTCCACCCTCTCTCTCCCTCTGTGAGTAGATGCATGAGTAATTGATTTTATGGAGTAATGTATAAGTCAGTGGGCGAGTGAGTGACTGGGTCAATTGTATGTATGAGTGGGTGGGTGATTAACTCCCTGTCTCTCCACCCTCGCGTCCACCTCTTGACCACCCTCAGGGTGTGAGCACGCTGCTGTACCTGTGCACGGATGACATCTACACACTGATCAACTACTACAGCTTCAGCCACTGGACCTTCACGGGTCTGTCCATCGCAGGGCTGCTCCTCCTGAGATGGAAAGAACCCCTACGACATCGACCCCTCAAGGTGACACCTACCCCTTCTATACCTCCTCCTCCACCTCCTCAACATCTCCACGCGTCACTCATCCATCTACCGATCTCATAAAACACCTCTACCTCCTCCTACACCTCCTTGTTCATTCATCTATGGGTCTCAATCACCTCCTCCACGTCCTCCACCTCAACATGACCACTCATCATCTAATTAATCATCCAACTATCTAATCTTCCAATTATCTAATCATCCACCCATCCATCATCTCCATCATTCTGAGTGAGTGACCAACTCTCTTCCCCCCGCCCCTCTCTCCCGCAGCTCCCGCTGTTCATCCCTGTGCTTTTCGGAGTGTGCTGTTTGTTACTGGTCGTGGTTCCCCTCTACAGCGACCTCAACTCCTCTCTCATTGGACTGGCGATCATGGCGTCAGCTGTGCCAGTCTACATGCTGGCTGTCAGGCCTCACCACTCCCTCACCACCTCACCACGCCTCATCAGCACCATGGGTGAGTGAGTGGGTGGGTGGGTGTGGGGAGCACTAGCTCAGTGGTTAGTGAGCTGGGTTACAAACCTGGCGATCCGAGTTCGCATCCCGCTCAAGGCCAAAACCAGGCACAATTTTGTGAACCGGTCCTGGGCCTCCCAGAGGTCGACTCAGCCTCAAATGAGTACCTAGTGTAGTGTGTAAACATTGCCACTGGGGAGAGAAAGGCGGCCGGGCGTAGTGCTGGCTACCCACCCCTACGTGTGCCGTGTCGGCCCTCGTAGGTGTACGCTAACGGCACTTTACCCTTTCAGTCTGTTAAGGCTATACGGGGGATCTTTGTCTTGTGGGTAGGTGAGTGGATGATTGGGTGAGTGGGTAAGTGGGTTATTAACTCTCCCTCTTTCTCTCTGATATTAACAGATTCCTTCACAAGAGCCACACAGATCATAACGTTATCTTGTTCAACCAAATCGTCAAATGAAGAGACACCTATACTCCTTAATTCATAAACATACAGTCCGTCGTGAAGCTCTGTTTGTGAGTTTAGGTCATGTGAAAAACGTGTGTAAGTGAAGTGTACCCGTCGATATGTTGGAGCAAACGAGCGAGCACATTGCATCACTTACCTTAAAAGATGGTGCCGACGTTTCGCTGAGACTTACACTATGAGTCTCTATGTGTCTCTGTGGGTTTCTATGTGTCTCTATGTATCCTTATGAGTGTCGAAGAGTGTCTATGTAAATTTATGACCCACAGATGTACCACACAGAGATCCACACTCACCATAGATTCACCACAGAGACAGGCAGAGATTCACAGAATAACCACACAGAGAAGCATAGAGACCCACAGACTCACCACACAGAGACCCACAGACTCGCCACACACCACAGAAAGTCCCACAGACTCATCACACAGACTCATCACAGACTCATCACACTAGTCGTCGTCCCTAGGTATCCGCCATTCGGCACTAAGTGGCGGTGACGTCACCACGGCGCCTGTGCCAGGCCATATGCACCTTGAGGCCACGTGAAGTGTCGAATGCTCGCCGACAGGTCACAGGACAGACACAGGTGTCGTGGCAACATTACAATCGCAAGCCATGCGACTCAAGCCGACTGCAGGGATAGAGAGAAGGCAAACGAAGTTACCGGCAGAATACAGATGCATCAATATTCTTTATTTGGAAATTTTCATATTTACATTGCGATGAGTGATGCAGAGTCATTTCCTCCATAAAATATCCACACATTTGAAAACCCTGCCGTAACATTTCCCAAAACAAGGTTAAACTTATACTTTGAAAAATGTAATTGAAAAAATGGGTTTTCTTATAACCTTCCAACAATTTACATGCCTAGCAAATAAACTATTACGTTTGTTGGTCATAACAGGTTATCTTTCTGTTATGTGAACAGTTGCCAAAAAGGGGAGTTTGTAAACACTCTCCCCCTGATACTGCCTGGAGAACGTTACATCTTCTCAAATGTAAGTTGCAGTCCAGAGCTTTAGGCAGATTGTCCCGGTCTAAAACACTTCAACAATCAAAGTATTTCCAGTATGTACTGAGCTAGGCTTGTAATGCTTACATTTTGACTCGATGAACATTTGCTTTGATAGAGAAACTTCTCTAATACCAAGTACAGTTATGTAACACTGTACAAACAAGTGTTGAAAACGGCAAACTCCATTACCTTTGTTCAGATGTGTTGGGACCGGATCTCAGCAATCGTACTAAATTGGAGAACGCCTACTCCCTGAACGAAACATTTCATAAGGGGCCTGGGAACAAACATCGGCTCACGCGAATGCAACACAACTCTCCCATGAGATTACGCTGACTCTACAGCTCGCACTGTCGCCGGCTGGAGGTGATGGGTGGCTTTTTGAAGAGAACAAAACAACAGCGACACCTTGGGTGTGTTGCCGCGTGGACGCCCGTACACGGTGCCGGCTCTCCGACGGAAAGCTGTGCTCCCTCCACAGTCGCCTTAGTCTTCCAGGGTTTCTATCTCACCCATGTTGGGCCGATCCGACGAAGCGTTCACTGAGAATCCTGCAATAGACGCCACAGGCGAGGGCATGAAGTGGCACTTTCCAAAGTGAACCCCGTTTGAACTTTAAACAAAATTAAAAACTGTGACCAGTGTGCATTTATTCAACCAGTAAGAATTTACCTGAGTAGCAAGGAATAAAGGAAATCAGGTTAACGGCTCATCGCGGCAGCTGCTACATCTCAATTTGGTTACAAATCAGCCGAGTCAGCGTTAACCTATCTGCTGGCAGAAACGCACGGCACCCGCAGCACACCACCGTGCTGTACTGCAGGTACCTGTGACGTCGCCGTCTCGAGCTCAGATTGAGGTTGTCCTACATGCTCGTGAACGGCTCTAACGTTCCCGCAACGTCTCGCACCAACCCAACTCCCCCCAACTCCACTGCCTCCTTCCAGTCTGCCCACATACCCGCTCTCCAGAAGACCCGCTACCCGCCCACGACAAACGAAGCATCGAACATAGAACGGAATTTCGTCCTGGGTGTTGCACGGGCCAGCATTTATAAACTCCAGTCCTCACGACCCTGCAAAGTACAGCTTTCTGCGATTGCCAAGCATGCGGTGTGTGCAGTGTGTGTAGTGGCTCTACCGGTACACGAATGTAAGGGTAATCGTGAAACGGTGGCTGTGATTGGCCACGAGGGTCAAGGCCGCCAGTGCTGATTTCCGAGAAGTGACGCAATCAATGCAATTCACTCAGTCAGTTTTTTATAGGTCAAAGTTCATAGGTATAAATAGTTAATCCCGCCTCACGCTGTTCAACGGTCACGAGAAGCACATTCACCAATCAGCTACATCACTCACCTGGGTACCACTACAAGACAATGATACCAAACAAACACCAGTCACTCCATACACACTCGTCCGATACACACATCGCTCACCACACTAACCACTCACTATTCAGAGACCAGCCCCACACAACAATCTCAAATAGTCACCATCCACCTCCACTCACTCCCTGGTCGCAGCATGTTTTGGCCATCAGCTAAAACACCACTTAACACAACCAGCATTCAGTCACGACATTTAGGACATAGGACAGGAAGTCACTGTTGGGAAACGGTAAAGATGCAATTGCTCGCTCACGCCACTTCTGGCAGGCGTCTCGACATGAGCCAACTCTACGAGAGCACTCGCTCAACTCCTCCACATGGACCAGACGTGTGGGAAGAGTGTACCCACACTTTATCCCACTGCATGCGATCTACCGATCACCGTGGCTGTACCCGTTGATACTGCTAGATGGACGGAGGCAGGCTGTGGGAAGTTAATAAACTTGGGAATTGTTTTAACCGGTGTGCCCAGAGATGAATCCCAACCACCCTCGGGTGAAAAGCGCTCTATAAATGCTCTTATTATTATTAACCCGCAACTCCTGCATTTCAAGTCCAGTGCAACACTGTGGCAGCTCTCCCACAGGTTGTACATAACTTCCATTCGGTGACCTTTCATTGGACTCTGTAGGATGGCAACTACTAAACAAAAATTGAGTGATTAACAGTGGTCCCCATGCATAGTCCATCGGCGTGTCGCCCATTGAGCTTGTCGGCTCCACCACCTCCCATGACGTCGCCGCGAGTGCGGCTGGCCGTCAAATGAAGCTGGAAACGTAGCGGCTACGGAGAGGAGCATGGTTTGGTCTGGAGACCCCCACTCTACATTAATTTCCATTCCCCCCCCCCATCCTAATCTTAACCTTCCCTGTTACGATTTTTTTAATATTATAATCGTGAAAGGTTTGTATTGCACACAAATTTAACAATTGCAATGTGTTAACAGTATAAGCGTCTACGTTACACATTAATACAAGTGCACGTACGCATTTGCCTTAACAGTTGTTTTCATTCTTCAATATGATTTGACAACCACTTTCAACATTTCAGCAACTGTCAAGAGAATGTGTCTTAAGTAATTTAGAACAATGTGGTATTGACCGTAATGCTGCTACTTAAGCCACTCTTGGCAGACAATGCATTGCTGTATGAAGAAAATGGCTGAAAACAGTTACCAAGAATACTGGGGTCTGCCCTGACCATGCGCTGTTTCTTTTTCTTCTTGTTGGCTTGCATGGCCTCGAAGCTGGCCTGCTGCGCCGCACTGTGGCCACACTGATATGCCGAGGGCATGCTGCCACCGCCCTGTGGGAGACCCCACACGGACTCCTGAAAAACAAGGGCGAGAATGGAGACATGCATACAAGTTAGCGAGCGCAGGATTTATGCAATCGATGATAAAATGACTGTCTGAAAAAAATAGCATTTACGGAAATGGTGCTCATATGCCGTTTCAAAGCCACTGTTGACAACCGCACAATTAGATAGATATAGATATAAGTTTGTTTATTATTACAGCAGAAAAATACCCAGTGAGCTTGCAAGCTCTTTACGGGATTTCTGCGACACAACAAACATGCGAATTGAGAAATAATTTTAAATAATAATAAAAAAATACCAAACAAAAAACGTTTAGACACAGAATTGCACAAATGTATAAAGTAAACAAATTAAAATACAGTTGGTAATCATTGTATCAAGTAGCGCTGCCGCCTCACAGCAAGAAGACCCCGTGTTCAAATCCCGGGTTTTCGTCGGGCACTCCGGTTTCCTCCCACAGTCCAAAGACATGCTGCTGCATAGGTTAATTGGCCTGCTGACAAAATTGCCCCCGCTGCCCTGTGATGGACTGGCGTCCCATCCTGGGTATAACCTTGCCTTGCACCCTATGTCTGCCGGGATAGACTCCAGCTCACCGCAAACCTATACATACAGGATTAAGCGGTTTCTGACAATGAATGTATCAATCCCAGAGGGATAATGTGCCGAGTCAACCCCTAACCAGGATTTTAATTCTTTCCGACTGCGAGCCACACGCCCAACCGTTTAGCCACTGGCCAAAGCAGCGATGTTCTGACTGATACGTGACAAAGATGTCAGTTGTGTGTGATGGTCTGCTGTCTGTGCTCAGGCAGCACGGAGCACCTGCTGCTGTTGCTGCTGCTGGTGCAGCTGCTGCTGCTGCTGACGCTGATGGTTTTGCTTCTGTTTGGCACGGCGCTCCAAAAACTGTTTGGCAAACTCCTTGGCGTCTGGCGTCTCCCCCAGGTACCCGGTGATGTAGTCGTGAACCTCGTAGGGAGATTCCACTTCTTTCAAGAATGACACAAATGTAGGAACTGCGGAAGGAGAGACAAATATCACCGTTACGTGTAATATTAACTTGACTCACGAATAAATCGTGTTTTAAAAATATCTGTATAATTTTCCTTGAAATTTACTTTAACCTTTGATTGCAAAGACCAGTTAAAATTAACCTTTTAGCTGCTTCAGGTATCAAATGGATTTGAGAGAGATACATTTACCAGGTTTTGTTCGGTAGAATGCGACTAGAAAGCCAAAGTGATTTCCTGCTTAAATTAGAATTGAGGAGGAGGCCCTCTGGCTCTCATCTCCTATTTACAGCCCTGAGCCAGCAATAGGAATTCCACATTTTCACAGAGGGACCAAGTGCATTCTTAAACCACCCAATATGGACTTCCCGACAAAGTATATATATACCTCAGGAAATCACTGATTGTAGACCAGTACTGAATGTAGACCAGGAACAAACTTAATAAGTAAACGTGAGGGAGAAACCGTTGGAGAGATTTTGGGAAACTAAACTTGAAAATGAAAAGCAAAGTATCTTTGTGTCCTAACAAGTCGGTGGATATTATATGCTGTCATATATATAGTAGTGAGAAAGTTTGTGAACCCATTAGAATTGTCTGTATTTGTGCATAAATTTGACCTAAAATGTGGCAAAGTATTGACATGCAGGTGTCCGGTCTTACCATCAAGGTTGTTAGAAGTGTTGAGTGCGTGCAGCATTTGCTCGCACCACTGAGTGAATCCGTCTTGGGCCTTGTTCACTCCCTGGAATAGTTTCATCAGCTTGTCGTCTTCTTCCGTTTTCTTTTTGCTCTGACGTGATGGAATTCCATATGACTCTCTATAAAACATTGAGCAGACAAAACATGAGATTGCAAACATTAGCTTATTTAATTTGACCCTGACTCGGGTGCCTCTCTGTGTGGTGTTCTCTCCCCTTGTTCTGCATGGGTTCCTCCGAGTCCTCCGGTTTCCTCCCACAGATAAAATACTACACCACTATGGCTTGTCAAACATCCAAACGCAAGACTCTCATGACAAAAAAAGTCTGTGGAACAAATGTGGCTTTCCTCGGTAATCAGGATAAACATTAGTAAAAATATATTTATGTATACCACTGTAGAGCAATGATACAAGGCAGATTGAAATGAAAGTGATTCAATGAACACCAAGAGATGAAAACGACCTTGAAAGAGCAGTTTTGAATTTCACAGCGATGTTAGAATTCCGAACATTGAGGCACCTGAAGAAAAAAACTTCGATCAGTGCAGACTGCCAGCGATCGGTGCCGGCAGTCACACACAGATCAAACACATGACCCAAGAGAACGGAACCAAATCTGAAAAGTGTATAAAAGCAGCACGGAGAGATGGATGCTGGGAATTACATTGAGACGCATAACGAGGAGCGTGTGGATAAGAGAATTAACTGAACCCAGAGGCAGAATTTTTTTTAATCAGTTTCTAAGCACAGGTCCTAAGGCCCAAATGTCAAGTGACCAGGTACAAACATCAATATCACAGTTGTAATAGATACGTGGTTATACATATCTTGAACTGAGGTAGGTTATTATAAGAACGTGGGGGGGAAAGAGACGATGGGAGGGAATTCCATCGTCGAACTCGAAGTGAGGTGACCTGCAGTGTGGTGGGAGGGTGAGCCAGCGTGTCGTAGTGACCGTTGGTTGAACAGTGTGGATCAGACGAAACACAAGTTACAGACGCGACGAGAGAGCGTGGCGGCGGTGTTATGTGCCGCGGCCTCCCCTCCCACCTCCTCCCGGGCTGGTGGGTGGGCGTGCGGTCGTGCGGTCGTGTGTGCGGTCGTGTGCGCGCGCGCTACCCAAGCGACGGACTGCTCTTGCTGGTCTTCATGTTGACGTTGCGCACCGGCGGTCCCAGCTCCTTCACGGCATCGTCCCAGAAGCCGATGTTAGGAGATTTCTTTTCTTGGATGGCGCCAGCGCCAGCACCCCCCCACAGATTGCTCACGTCGGAACCCCACGGGTTGGAGGAGCCCACCGGACTCACGTTCCCCCACACGGACGCATTGTTTATGGGGACGCTTGAATGTTGCTGTGGACGAGAGGCGGAAGGGAAGAAAGCACGGTTCACGCGCCACGACTCAATAACACGAGGCTCACGCGCAGCATTCACGCAACGGGCCGATCAGCGCTAAGCATATTAATCTCTCAAACCATAAGTGTATCTTTTGAAACTTAATGGGAGGATTGTTAGAAATAAGACTGAAATATCCATTGCACGGAGCAATTATACAGTTACATTAATCTTGTAACAAATCTGGATTTAGCCACAAATACTATATTTTTAGACACAGGTTGAAAGAGAGGAATAACAATATTGGAAGGAATTGGATATAATGACTCAATTACTCAATAGTTTTGATATATATTCGTGAGTGCAACAGGGTGTTGGTGGCATACGTAACGACGATGACTCTACAGGCCACAGGGCTGCACGGTAACAAAGCAACTGGAGACAAGGAGACAGTGCTTCCATTCACTCGTGGGAAGGAGACGACACATTTCTACGGGAGGATCGCGCAGGCAACTTATACGTTCAGAGTAAACCATGGAAGCAATAAACTGGAGGGTAAATGGGAAACAGGAGCTTGAAAGGAAAATTGCACGTATGCAAGAGACAGGCAGGTTGGCAAGGAAAATAGCCCAAGCACCAGCGTGGGACATTGTAAGAAAAGGACTTCTATACCGAGTGTTGTCTTTGCACTCGGCATAGACGCAGAGTGTGGGAATACGTTGGCGCCGGCAAACCGCCTGACTGCCTCCTCCGCCTCTCTGCGGTTCCCTCGCTACGCCTCCGAGTCGTTCTCTCTTCGAATGAGGTAGAAGCGTTCACGTCGCGATCCCTGTCAGGTAATACTTGGTATTGCCTGCGAATTCTACCAAACACTTCGAGGCCGAGCTGAAAGACAACGATGTCCAGAAGCTGACCATCGTGCTTCGAAGAATCGCAAAGAAGAAGATAATAATGATGATAATATCTTACTGCGCGCGCCTGGGCTTGGGCTTGCGCCTGCGCCCGCTGCTGCTGCTGCTGCTGCTTCTGCACGTGTCGCGCTTCCTCCTGCTGGATCTCCAGCAGAGACTTGGCCGACATGCCGGACTTGCTCACGTTGTTCCACCCGACGGGTTTCTGCTGCTGTTGCTGCTGCTGTTGTTGCTGTTGCAACGTCTTTATCAGGTCTTGCTGTCGACGTTGCTGTAAGTGAACACAGATTGTTAATTTGGTTGAGACAAACGTCAAAGTGGGGCCCCAGCAATTGCTTTCTTATGCGACTGCTGGTGGAGCATCTGCCGCTAAAACGCGAGGGCATTTGGTCTAATCTTCCGTGTTGGCCAGACCTGTTGGAAGACTAGGGCAACTTTACTTCTGAGGCCGTGCTGTTGTTGTGGTTACCCTGTGCTATAGAGCAATTGTTTCCAGCCTCTCGGGACCTGCGGGCCACTGTTGACCCTCAAATACAATTTGCGGAGCACCACACACTATTAACACAGTAAAAACATAAAATAAATCTACTGGAGTACTAGGTGTTTTGTAAAAACACAGTAGTACAGGCAGTCCCCGAGTTACGAACGAGTTCCGTTTTGAAGTCTGTCTGTAAATCGGAACAGTTACGTACGGTTCACATCTAGCGTCAATTAGTCAAAATGTTTGTCTTAGCGACGACGGCGTGGCGTTGTTCTCCCTCGGTCCGACGAACCGCTGAAAACGCGCAGTGTTTTGAGCGTCGCGCAAAGTAGTCCGTCCGTCCGTTAGTACGAACCATTGTACGCAACTCGATTTTTTTTAATAATAGGCTTTAAGTAGGTCGGTACGTAAGTACGGGCGTTCGTAAGTCGGGCGTTCGGAACCCGGGGATTGCCTGTATCTGCAGAGCACTTCCCACGGCCTTGCGACCCGCAGGTAGGAAACCGCTGCAGTCCACGATCACGTTAGCAGACCGGCGCGACGCGGTACACGCGGAAGGGAACGTACTTCTTCCCGCAGTTGCTTCTCTCGCTCCTCCTCGAGCTTCTGGATCTCGGCGAGGGAGAGCGACGACTGCTGGCTGCCCATGGTCGGCACCTGCTGCCCCCACGTGGACGATGAGGGCAGCTGCAGGCAAGGAATGTTGGGTCCGTTAGTAACTCACTCGATTCCTTGTCAACGCTTTGTTGCAAAACAAAGAACACGTCACGGTAATCGCACCGTCAAGGACGAGCTCTTGTGTAACATTAACAACTCAGGAGTAGAGCGAGCGGATCACAATGAGAGGAGCGTGAGTTCAAATCTTAGTTGGGGGTTTACCCAGCCCATCATCCCTCCAGGGTCCATGCCACGAGTACCACTTCATGGATTTGCCTGAGCTCACGCATTTGCCTGAGCTCACATCGGTTTTCCAGGAATGTAACTGCCGTGGTCGGCTAGGTCGTCATGTATCACGGGTTAAGCAGTCTATGTATCAGTAAAGAGGACAGACAGAGCGTTCCTGCAGAAAAACCCAATAATGTATCGAAGGCAACATGAAGGAGACAGGGCAAAAACCCAATAATGTATCGAAGGCAACATGAAAGAGCAGCCGACACGGGGCGGTGACGCGTGCCCAAGTGATTTCCTGCTCAAACAAACATTGAAGCGGTGCACACATTGCATGTAGAGCCGTGAGTCAGCAGTGGAGATGTCACATGCGTATGACGGCATGCCTCGGTGGCCAGATGTTATCTCCTTTGCGTCGTGTGCAGGAGCCCGTGGGTTCGATCTGGGACCCTGACGATGCTGGTTGTATATTTGGAGTTTGTGTTCTCTCTCACTGTGGTCACGTTCTCTGATTTGATTTTGACATCCACATTCAGAAACATACGTTTATATTATTTGGCCGCTACTTTAAATTCCCACACGTGATAATACACTGTGATGAGCTATCATCACATATGGTCTCCTCTGAGCTGAGAGTGGAGTGGGCTTTATCTGGCAAAATACAACGGTTCACTTTACCCTTAGGACAACCAGTTCTCCTGTCACAAAGCAAGGGTCAAACCACTGTATCAGTATTAAATAAACTTTGGACTGCTGCAACCGCTACCCTCACCAGGACAAGCGGTTTAGAAAATGGATGGATGGATGGATGAGAAGGGGACTAAACACTGCGTGGCCGCACCTTCATCTGTGCAAGCTGCTGCTGCTGCTGCAGCCGCCGCAAGGCCTCCTGCTGCTGCCTCTGGCGCATCATCTCCTGCTGCCGCTGCTGCAGCTCCTTCTGCCGCTGCTGCAGCTCCAGTTCCTGCTGCCGCTGCTGCAGCTCCAGTTCCTGCCGCTGCTGCTGCTGCAGCTCCTTCTGCCGCTGGAGCTCCAGCTCCTTGCGCTTCTTCTCCTCGTCCTCCTCGCAGCGTCTCCGAGCCTCCTCCTCCTCCTGGTGCCGCCGCTCCTCCTCCTGCGGGAGAGACGCCGCCGCCGCCCGCGTCACCGTACGTTTCTCGCGCCGAGTCGAAGCGATCTCCCGCTCGGGTGAGCATCGAGGCGGCGCTCATCTCCTCCTCACGGCTCGGAGCCGGCGGGGAACATTTCGCATTCCCACGGCAGACGCGAGTCCATCCGCAGGACAATCGGCGCGGTGGAGCTCGTCGTTTCGACTCCGGGGAGATAATGGGTCTACCACTGGCCCGGATTTCAACTCGCTCGCTTGACCGTTGAGCCACACTGACTGGGTAATAATAATAATAGCATTTATAGAGCGCCTTTCACCCGAAGGTCACAAAGCGCTGCACAAGGCTGCGGAGAGAACGGTATGTCAGTAACATCA
>JAZEWU010000032.1:819598-829704 GCA_036362915.1 Geotria australis | reverse complement strand
GATTCCTGCTACACAGTATGTAGATTGATACAAATAAATAAAAATGATCAATTAACCAACCAAGAAAAATAACCATTTACCCGCAGCATTGCACATAATTGACCAAATAAATAAATATATCGTTAAACAGTGTGATGGGAAAAACAATTAAAGAGCTGTAAAATCACGAGTCAGACAACAATCAAAACCGTGAAACAGGGTCATGGGAGAAGTGATATTGGTTTATGCTGTGCAGAGTATAGCAGCACCTGGTGTAGAGCTGGGCCTGCAGAAACTGCTGATACTGCATCTGCATTTGCATTATCGCCAACTCCTGTTGGCGCTTCAAACGTTCCTGGTCAGGGTCACCCTGCAAGGATAGAGGGAAACGAGAGGCGCATGCACACGGACTCCGTGAGAATTCAGACAGAGCGGTGAGCACATCGATTGAAGAAGACAGGCAATCCAGACTTCATAGAACAAATGGTTCACACGACTGAAGGTTAATACAACTATAACATTAGGCAACCTTTTAATCAAAATTATGCAGCTTAAATAAAAAACCCATCATTAGAGCTACAGTAAACACATCTTAGCTGTGTATTTAGCAATAAAGCCAACAAACAATACTAACTCAACTGAACTGGAAAACCACATTGAAATGGCATCCAGCCGCCAAACTACAGCACTTGCGAGCCCATGGTTCTCCGCTTTGCTGGCGAGCGACGGCTACTCTCGCCAGGCCTTACCCGACCATCCGTCCCCGCTGTCTGTGTGCTCACGGAGACACCGGCGCCGAGACGCGCCCACAGCCACACAGGCCGCGTCTCAAAACTAACGCACCGCTAGCAATGAGACAGAAAAGTGTTTGACCAAGTCTCATTTGGAATATGACTGCACAGCGTGTTACTGGGGTTCTTTAGTAAAACTACTGAAAGCGTCTGACAGTTTTCTTCCAATAGATGGGCACAAAACTATTGTGTTTCAATAACAAGGTGGAAACCTGTTGTGTTGCTTAAACAGTTTGGTTGCTGTGGAAGAGCCATAAAGATGTCCTCGGGTGAGATTTGGAATTTCGTATAGGGGTGTCTTTCAGCACTAGAAGGGATACTGAACTAAGGATAAAAATAGCTGCATAAAATTATAAGTTTAGTAGAAAGCACAACAACGAACCAGGAATGGTGGAGGGACAGGGCCAGGAGCAAACGGCACACGACCCCACATCTTTATCACTTCCCCAAGCGGCTGGAACCCTTCATCACAGCCGCGTTTTACAAGCAGGGTCATGGTGAAGTACCCAGCCTGGAACCACTCTGCCATCTCCTGGTTGGTGAAGGGACCTGCCAAAACACACGGCACAGAACATTCACCAACCCAGCCACAGAATCCTGTCGGATATCCTTTCAAAATAAAGTAAATCAGGTGAGATCTTGTTTTTTTTAAATGTAAGATTTTTTTCCAAGGAACCGTGCAAAGAAATGCAACATGACACAACTGTTAGAGCCACTTGGAAAATGCAGGCACTCGGCAGCTATTGTCTTGGGCATGGTTCACGCCACTGAGATCTCCTAATACGTGTCCTACTCGCGGACTTGGCTTAAGACCCCACCACCTGTTTAAATAAGATGACTATCTGGTCTCATTAGTCTCTCTGTGTGTTTACTTCTCACTTTTTTTCTGATCTATATGAATGGCGTGGTGAGTAGCGCTGCCGCCTCACATTAAGAAGGTCCCGGGTTCGAATCCCAGCTTGGGTGCCCTTCTGTGTGGAGTTTGCATATTCTCCCCATGTCTGCGTGGGTTTTCGCCGGGCACTCCGGTTTCCTCCCACAGTCCAAAGACATGCTGCTGCCTAGGTTAATTGGCCTGCGGACTAAATTGCCCCTGGTGTCCCTGTGATGGACTGGCGTCCCTCTGGGTATAGTCCTGCCTTGAGTCCTGTGTCTACGCTCACACATTGCGACCCTGTACAAGATTAAGGGGTTCCTGACAATGATGATAATAATTTTACATTTATAACGCGCACATATTCATTCAATGTCGAAGGTATTCATCGACGAGAGAACGACTCAGAGGCGCGAGGAAAGCGCACAGAGGCGGAAGAGGCAGCTAGGCGGTTTGCCAGCGCCATATATTACGATGTTATCGGCCAAATAATTAATGAGTGGTGCTGATTGTCCATTGTTTAAGGGTGCTGTATTTGAATTAAGTATTAATCATGCTGTTACAGCTGAGGAAATATTTTGAAAATATTTTTAACAGCCCTGCAAAGCTTAACAGGAAATCCATGACTCCTGTCTGGTCAGGCCTCTGAATTACTGAATACAGAAATCTGTTATAATTTGCTTGCTTACCAAAAGTGAAAAAATATTAACATGTGAAACCATCCACTGAAAAACTGGCAACGGTCATGAGAGACATACATCACCGAACGTCACGGCTACAGGTATATTAAACGAGATGGGACTGTGTGCATACACGCAAACAACCGATACCTTGTATGTCTCCCTGTGGGTCCTTATAAAACCACTTCATAGCAGCCTCGTGGGACAGTGGGAGAGCAGAAGCCCTGTTCTTCGTGTCCAGACGATCCTCCTCCAGGGAGGTGTCCTGCAGCGATGCTACCATCTTCTCAGCTTCCTAACAGCAAAATAAACATCAATATGTCATCCACATGTCATCCATGTCGTCCAAATGTCATCCACATGTCATCCACATGCCATCATGGCCAAAGCTGTAGATGCCCACAGCCACCACACCTCCCCAAAAACGGTGGCATGGTGGCGCGGTGAGCAGCGCTGTTGCCTCACAGCAAGAAGGTCCTGCGTTCAAATCCCAGCTCGGGTGCCTTTCTGTGTGGAGTTTGTATGTTCTCCTCGTGTCCGCGTGTTTTCGCCGGGCACTCCGGTTTCCTCCCACAGTCCAAAGACATGCTGCTGCATAGGTTAATTGGCCTGCAGACTAAATTGCCCCCGGTGCCCTGTAATGGACTGACGTCCCATCCTGGGTATATTTTTGCCTTGAGTCCTGTGTCTGCCGGGATAAGCTCCGGCTCACCGCAACGCTGTACAACATTAAGTGGTTTCTGACAACGCGTGGACGGATGGACGATCGACATCAATTAACGCACATACTGCACGACTTTAGCGCCTGTAGACCAAACGTGCGCGAGCGTCGTGCGTGCTCACCTGCTCCAAGTGCTTGAGGCCCTCGTCGTCATCGTGATCGTGGCCGGAGACTCCGTCTCGCTTTCCCGAGCCGGGCCCCGCAACTCCCACGGCGGCCACCACATCACAACCGGCAGCCTTTGCGCTCGAGGGGTCTGACAGAGCAAGGTTAAGTTGCATTGGTGAAAATGTCGCTCTTACCTTGTGCACAAATAGTCTATGAACACGCTTGTCTGTAGCCCTCGAGGATTACGGAGCGTGACAACACATTATGGGCACTAAGCACTTGAGGAGGGGCGTGCTTCCGATTTTTTTATTCAACCGACAAAAATCAAACATCACGCCTAGACACTAAACTTTCTTTGACCTAAGATTGATTTTTGCTTCGGATAAATCTGAACGTAATGAATCCAGTGTCTGTGTGATAATTTACTTCAGTCACATAAGTGGTACTATTTGTACAGGATGGAGGCTGGACTTATTAACCAATGTGGACTCTATCCCCACACAGCTAACCAAGCATACTATTGTTATATGTGTTTATTTCTTATTTTTCCTATAAACTAAAAAAGTTGCTTCTTGACGAACACGTTTAAGCCACAATCGACGGTTTCACAAAATACGACATTTTATTTTACAAGATGCTTTGCATAATGCAAATTCAATTTGCTAACAATCACACCACAGCAGCTCCAGAGGAATAATACGACTATTATAATGACAGCGTGTACCCAGCAGGCACCGTGATTCACGCACCTTGTGACGCGCCGTGCTGCGCTGCCTGGTTGTCTGGCACCTCCATCTTGTCGGGATCTTTATGCGAGCTGGAACCATCTTCCCGCAGCAGGGGCAGGCTCCCAGTCACAGAAGGCAGCTCTTTTGAAAAACACGGCGTTGGTGACAGTCGGTCTTCCTGTTTGTTACTTTCGAGAGATGCATCTGCACAACAGAGAACACAGCAGCAACGACGTGAGAATCGCGACGCTGTAAGACACGTATCCTTCATACACTCACATGAAATATCGGGGTAGGCCACATGAGGGCATCATTGGCGGGTCCTGAAAATTGACGGAGCTGGTTGTGAAAGATCAAAATCCATCCGACCTAAACGCCGCATTACCGAGTGCAGAACTCGGAATCCCTGGTGTGAGTGACTTATGAGAACGGACAGACGAAACAGCTCAGAGACCCACAGGACTCACGATGCCAGGCTAGACAGAGCTCTTCTGTACTGATGTAGGTTTTGACGGCTCGATTCAGCACGGTTACTATGATGATGCTTTAAACGTGGGAGGCGAAAACGTCGTGAGGGAAAGAGGGAAAGTGCTCGACACGGCCATCCCGAACGAACAGCTCTGAAGAACGACCATCAGAGCTCATCTGCTCACAGCGACTCAACACAGACGTGCACACCACGAGCAGCGCTCTCAAAAATTACCGTCCCAGTCGTCCTGCGACAATGAGAGTTTCTCCCCGTCTTTGTTGTCCCTGCTGCCGCACTGCCGCTCCTCGGTGTCCTCCTGTCGGAACTCGCCCTCGTTGTCGACCTCCTCGTCCTCCTCGTCGGCGCCCTTGAATTCCAGCTCGTGCTCCTCAGGGATGGGCTCCTTCGGGCCCTTCTGCAACAACGATGACCCGTTACACACGCACCGCGCAGCTGCACACGACGACTGCAGGCTTTGCTTGTTCACTGCAAGCATCTCAGACATACCACGTCCTTAGCCCGCAACTGGATCAGCAATTTCAACAGCAACAAAGCATGTTGCTAATCACCCTGCCATAGGTAAACATTCTAAATTATTATTGGCATATTTATAGTACATTCTTGGTGCACATCCAGAACATCTTCGTACAGATTTCCCACGGACCCCCTCCACACAGACACACGAGGTTTCATTCTTGGCTTGGGATCTTTCTGTGTGGAGTTTGTGTTCTGTCCCTGCCTGCATGGGTTTTCACTGGGCACTCCGGTTTCCTCTCACAGCTAAAAAAACCTCACTAATTGGCTGATAACGCCACAATATAGAGAAGACGGCAAATGTTAGCACCGGCTTATCGCATTGGCTGCCTTCTCCCTCCCCTAGGTTTCTGACATTTCTTGTGCCTCTGAGTTGTTCTCTCCTCTCTCTTCTGATATCAGACGAGAAGTGGCCAGTCGAGTCGAGATGACAAAGTCTACAAGCGATGAACGCCACCTCCTTCATGGACGTCAACCCCCGGCCCAACGACTGAAGTCAAGAAGAAGCTTCCTCAGCCATGTGCAGCCCCTAACAACATCTCGAGGGGAAACCAGACTCCAGCTCTGGACGGAAAAGCTTGAGAGTGACCCTCCTGCAACTGGCATGGGAATCCCACCTGCTGAAGACTTCCCTCCTGGCTCAGATGCACCATGGATTCAGTGGAAGACACTCAACCGCCTGAGAACTAGAACGGGACGATCAAAAGATGCTTTGGTCAGATGGGGCTACAAGACCGGCCCAACCACCTGTGTGTGAATGTGGAGAAGCAGACCATACTATGGAACACTGCCTTGTCTGTGCTCTACTACCCAACCTCTGCAGCTCAAAAGACCTTGCGGAGTTCAATGAAAATGCAAGGGGCTGTGTAAGAAAATGGGAAACTGTAATTTAACCATCGCGCTTCGAAGAATCGCAAAGAAGAAGACAGGAACAAATATGCGCACATTACAAGTGCCGAATCATTATTAGCGGCCTTACACCTGGAGTGCTGACCGCTAGATGACGATGTACGCCATCGAGCGGGCTGGGTGTGACATCACAAAGGCTGTCAACCAATGAGAGGGCAGGAATGTACCGGTGCGGTGACCTGGTGCACGCCTAGCCCTGTTACATGTACATTACCTTGAAGGACATGAATGCCCCGGATGAGTCGAAGGTGCCCATCTCCCCCTCGTCGTCCAGACACCATTCGGGCAGGTTGTCGTCGTCGAAGCTGCCCGAGCCGGACCGCGTGCGCCGGTACGCTCCTCCTCCTCCTCCTCCACCTCCTCGCTCCTCGTCCCGCTCGCGGAACTCAAATTCGAACCTCCTCCTGGGCCGCTCGCCCGGCTCGCGCCACCCGGCGGAGCGCGGCCCGTCTGCACGCGACACCGCCGCTTCATTGTGGGCCACGGGTTCCACTGGCGCCGTCCAACCGGCACTGATAAACCGCCAACCGCATTCACGATCGATTACCGATTCCCAAACTCGGGAACCGATAATCCGAGAGCGCCTCCAAGTGCAGTCGCTGCTCCTTCGGATTGAGAGTAGCCGGTTGAGGTGGTTCGAGTAACTGGTAAGGATGCCCCCTGAGAGGCTCCCCCAGGATGTCTACCAGGCACGGCCCACTGGGCGGAGACCTAGAGGCCGACCCAGGATACGCTGGAGGAATTATATCTCTCGGCTCTGCCTGGGGACACCTGGGAATCCCCCAGGAAGAGCTGGAATCTGTTGCTGAGGAAAGGGATGTCTGGTCCACTCTCCTTGGACTGCTGCCGCCACGACCCTCACCAGGATAACCGGATTAGAAAATGGATGAATGGTTAGAAACCGATTCTCGTGACGTTAATGTAATGAACGCACCAATTGGCTGGTGTGAACCGGACGGCCGGCAGGCCTTTGAACCTTACCGGGACTGGTCTGCCTCCAGCGCTCCCCATTGGCCTCTTCGCGCATGGCCCGCCAGTTCTCGCTGTCGGAGCGCGTGAAATCGTGCTGCTGCTTCTTGGCCAGCAGCGCACTCGCCTCGTCGAACGCCGGCCGCACGGAGGGAGTGACCGCGGGCAGCGGGGGCGCGGGGGGCACCACGGCTCCCACAGCTGCACAACCGTGAGACGCAACAACAGTGCGGCGTGGAAATTACGCTCGAGACAAGCCTCATCGCCACATCATCAAATAACACTAAAGTACAGTGGCCCCTCGCTTTGCGATGTGAATCCCTTGCAGAACACGCATCACAACGTGAAACCATCGTAAAGTGAGACCGAAAATACCTTAGTACCGTAAGAGCAGCGCACACGTGTTTCAAAGGAAAAGTAAACAGTGAGATGTAAACACTACAAAGTGCTGATATTGGCTGAGAAGCTACCCAATCGGCGTGTGTTTGCATCGCTAATTGGCTGCTCCACCACCCATGCTCACGCGCAGCCGTATCGTAACACGTATGGTAAATTGAAATTTCACCGTAACGTGATACAAATGTTCTTATGGAGCATATTATAAATTAATTTCATTGTATTGTGCGGCCAACGTAAAGCGAGGGACCACTGTACATGTGTACATGTGTATGCATACACATGTGCATACGCGCACACATATGTGCACATATATGTGCATATTTGCACATATATGTGCACATATGTGTGCATAGAATTGCTGTGGGATGAAATTGAGCACATCAGACTTGCCATCCAAAGACCCCCGTTTTGTTTCCATCTCTGGGAGAAGTAGTTGAAACAACGGGAAAGTTTTCTTGAAATCTCCCTGTTCCTCCAAACGGGTACGCTGTGCGTAGTTAATCGGCAGGTCTGTGTTCCGAGGTGAAGTCCCATCACCCCCAGCTTTTCACACACAACTGGCAAGAGTGAGAGGAAAGCCAATACCCTCTAAAGCTCCGATTACCCAGAGGCCTTTCTGCCAGCAGTGGCACGTCCAAGCACAGTGCAGGGCGAAACCATTACCTTTAATATATATACAGGTACAAGAACAAATAGCGTTAAAGAAAATGTGTTTCAGACCCATTCTTTAACATTTCATTCATTGTTTATAAGTACAGACCAGAATCTTTATGCAATATATTTTTAGTTGCCTTCCCCACAGCTCTCATATGACATGTCACATGATTAATCCAGACACCGACTCCCTAATTGAATTTCCCCCCTCTTAGCGCGTTCAATGTGCATTAACCTTTCAGAAGGCTGCTTGGAGCAGCGCGACTGGGTAATGGAGTGTAAAGACAACACAGAGTACACAGAGACAACTGTCACCAGTTCCCCCCTACGCAGCACATAGGAGGTCTGAGCACGCGGCCAACTTTTCCATAAGCCAGTAGGAGGACGGTGAGTGCCCTGCAGTTGGCTCAGCATGATCGTGAACTGCTCCTGTGCTGCCCTACGCACAGCGCTCATACCCGTCACAGGTATGTTGCCTTTCCTATGCCTCGAGCCGTGCGCAGGATGTTTAATGTTTACATATCTGCACGTGCTTTTGTCAAAAGCTATCTCGCCAAGTTGGACACGTGTTTGTCAAAAAACATTAACAATAACGTTTGTTGTTTAAGTGTCTATCATATATGGCCTAGAGTTATACCATGTAAGAACGATGAACATGCTGCGATTGCTATTTCTAGCAAGTCGTGTACAGCAAACTTAAGACCTAAGATGGCAAAACTACAGGAAAAGTACACATTTCACTTTCGTATTCACGGATATTAAGACACAAATTAATGACAGCTGTAACTTCAAACAATCAAATATAACTTTAAACAATCAAAAAATGAAACAAATCAGACAGCCATGTATTGTGCGCATCACGCGTGTTAAGACGTGGATTCTACCCGCATGGGAGAGGTTAAACACGGGTAACGAGGGCCAATCTACCGTTCCGTTGACACAGGGCTGAGAAATTCAATCTAGAAAACCAGGAAAGGCACCCAAACAACAGAATAAGAAAGCATGACGAGTCTTTTTTTTCTGAAAAATGTGTTGGGTTATACGAGCAGCACGCACGAAAGCAGAGCCAATGTCTTCTTATACAACTTGGGTTGTGGACATTAATAATGTGTATTAAATTGTAAATTATAAGACAATATGCTTTTACATGATTTGCCCCTAAAACATGACTGGACTCTGTATGGGTAGCATAAATCAGTTCATAATGTCATGATTTTTCTAATTAGTAATGGTCTAAGAAACTAAACAATTTACACATATACCTATAATTAAATAAAACATCAAATGTGCCATCAGTGAAGTAAAAATAATGAGTGCAGCTTGAGATGTTTTCCATTACTCTCAGGATTCTCAATTTGTTTCTCTAATTTGGCCGATCCAGTTCAAATGCATTTATAGCAAAGTACACTGACACACACCGAGAACAAACACAGAAATGCAACTCACACGCATACTACAATTATCGTAATATCACCACAAGCTATGATCAATCCACTGCTAGTTGAAGGCTTTTCGAAGCCATCACCACCTCTCATTGTTTGACGATACAAAAAAATCCATCTAGCTTTGTTAATTAAAATATACACTTGGGATAATTGAGAATGTTGTTTTCATTATGAAGTTGCGTTCTCTAAAAGCACTGTAAGCTTCTCTCACACATCTCTATCTTTGGTCCCGGTTCACCGTCGACAGCTGTCCCATTGACACACATCTCAAATAGTTGCACGAACCTGTCGTACATTTGTTTATTTCGCTAACATTTAGGTTAAGACAAACTTTGCAGCGATCTCAAGTTCTTAACTATCTGCTATAGTTCCTTACCGCGTTGGTCAGTGATTAAAACGACCATGTCATCAACAAATGTAGATAGACAGATGTTTATTATTACAGCAGAAAAATACCCAGTGAGCTTGCAAGCTCTTTACGGGACCCCTGCGACACAACAAACATGCGAATTGCTGACAAAAAAGGATGACTAAATAATTAAACAATTCGCTAATTGCGTTCATTTATGTCAAATCCAGTATTGCCATCGCATCCTGTGCACTTGTGACGTGCTAGATTGGTCAAACAGGACAAAAGGTTTGCGTTCAAATGCAAGAGATGTGTTGAATGATCGCTGTGGAAACATACGTCACGGGGGGGGGCCACAAAGCTGACTGACAAACGTGGAAATGGTACGTAAAGCCAGCTGCTACTGGCAAAGAGTAATCAGGGAATCCATTGAGACAAACATGAAAATTAAGTTAATTGAGTTAATGGTTATCAATTAGATGCAGTTTGGTAACATT
>JAZEWU010000032.1:807436-819098 GCA_036362915.1 Geotria australis | reverse complement strand
GAGTTCTGCTGTAACAAATAATGAACAGAGCAACGCTGATATAAGAAGTCCACTGTAACAGTAAAACTACAAAAGCGTCCTGCAGGTGTACAACATTTTCTAGACACATTAGATCCGCTTTCTCAACCGGTGGGTCACGACCCGTCAGTGGGCCGTGAGCAGGAACCTCGTGGTACATGGAGACCATACTTAAGTGGCCCTTGAGGTGTAAAAGCTTTAGAACCCCTGCATTGCATCGTTATTCAAGGCACACATCTGAAAAGGTTTATCGTTTTCGGAAGGGTTATGTTTATTTAATTGCATTACCAAGCTGCATATCAGTCCTTTACCCATCAATCCATCCATTTTCGGAAACCGCTCAATCCTGTATGTGTATAGGGTCGCGGTGAGCCGGAGCCTATCCCGGAAGACACAGGGCGCAAGGCAGGGCTATACCCTGGATGGAACGCCAGTCCATCACAGTCCTTTATATGACATACACCAACACGCGGTACAATATGTTGACTTACTTAACTTGTTCTTGCGGTTCCCCTTATCACACTTCCTCCAGGCCTGACGTTGTACCACTCATGTGTGCCAATCAACACAGTTCCCGCCATTTGATTTTCAATAAGAACGGCTAAAGAGCGGCAGCAGAAATAACAGGAGCTTGTTTTCACATTAACAATAAGAACTACTGAGTACGTTATTTAAAACACACCCACATCCAGCGTACGCACAGAAGACATGATGGCGCGGTGACAAACGAGCGATGAATTCGCTATGCCGATTGCTGTGCTACAAGTGCAGGACAGAGTCTCGGCGACGTTCACTAAAGGTGGGTCAAAACATGTATGCAATCCGATATTCTTTTAAACGGGTTCTTATTGTTGCAATGTGTATATTTTATGAAGAGGAAAAATGTACTTTGATGCATCAGGAATATGATGAAATAGCGCAGATGATTTCATCATTCACACACTGTGCTGCCTTTCCACTGCATGATACGTTTAAATTGGCACAGGGAAATCAAACTTTTACAAATACAAAACAGAAAATTATACATATGCAATAAATATCACTGTATTGTTGACATAATAAAAACATGTTCTAAAATATCCTACTTTGTCTGTAGTTGTTGAAAAGCAGTAGATGTAGATATTTACAATCAGATAAACGTCCACTGATATCAGGAGTCAATTTTTGATTCAGAAAACCATCACTAAGTGGACTGGCAAGCTGCACAGGAGGTTAGTGCGTTGTGAGCCTGTAACTTATCAAGAAAACATTCTGTACAGTGCATGGCCAAATAAGGGTTGAACAACTCAACGTACAGTGCACTTTGTCAGCTACGCTCGCCACATTGCAGTATGAACCACAGGGGTTGAAGCAAGAGTCAAGCTAAGAACATTTCACAAGTTCGGAACAACATTACCGCTATATAATTGCTCAAAATGTCAACAGTACGAGTTTTTATTTTTATTGGACAACACTTACGTTTTACTATCACATACAGTACATTATGTTCTCACTGAAACCAACTCTGCTAGCTATGGGTGTTTTACCACGATTTCTGGAAGATGACTTGTGATCAAAATCTATCTCTTAACAGCCACGTTGCAAATAGGGCCTCATTGCAGTAACTTCATAAACCACGGGGTCTTCGAGGAGGGAAAATCCGTTCATCACGTTGGGTAAATGCCCAGAACACAAACAAGACTGCCTGGAGGAAAGTCGTTCAAGTCTCATGGCACCAAAAATAATGCCACCATATCTTGCACACTTATAGGCATGCATATATCAACAGTACCTATAAGCACTATGTTTCGTAGATAAACTACCTACATCCCCAGTCGTGGCCTTTAACGTGTGAATGTAGCACCGCGACCCTCACCAGGACAAGCGGTTTAGAAAATGGATGGATGGATGGAATAAATATGAACTTTTTCCATTAGTAAATGAAACTGTTAAATGCAGCCTGGCAAATCTATATTGTCAAACCTGTCCCCCGTCTACGGCATTATGTACAATGGTTAATATTGTGAAGACTGGACTTTGTATAAACGTTACACCTGCCGTAATTTGCAGACCTTTCATTGCAACTTTAATGTGAACATGCAAATTCCACTTACAGATATATAACCTCACCACTAAGTGTACTTTGTATGGTTATTATCCCGTTCATGACACTAGATTATCATTTGCCAAAATATGAATGTACAGTCGTCACTGTGTGCTGGGTTTTTTCAAAACTTTATTATGTAGCGCGCTTTGCGACCCAAGGCTGAAATACACTCTAAAAATGTAACTTATTATATTTAACACACTGCAACCACAGGCAATCCCATACACTCTCAACGTGGATTGACACATAGCAAAAGCACACTTAAAACATAACCTAGAAGCAATTCATGACGAATTGTGCTCTGGTTTAATATATAAACTACATACTGTACAACTGTACAGCATACCAGGTACTTCACATACATCTTCCCCATGCGTTTATAGGGGCGGTTTTTCGGGTTGGGCTGCATGCTTTTTATTTCCTTTGTCAAGTTTTGACGCGCACTACTACGGGCATCTTCATGAATCTAATATATAAAGAAGAATTGCTCAACATGCAGCCCAACTGGGGAAACCGAGACACAGACTGACTCAGCACATCAACAGACACCACCGCTGAGATTAACTTGACGCCACCACTGCAGGTGGTCTCAGAATGTGTGCCCTGTACAGAGACAGCCTGGGCTACGAGCAAGTGTGCCTGAGGCCACTGCCGGCTCAACCGCGGCCACGCTTCATGACCAAGGACGGACGCCCCACGCTGCGCATGCATTCCCCCTCCTCCATGGGCTGCTGGAGCTACGTGCGCGACATCTGGAGCACGCTGCTGTCGCTGCGCTGGCGGTTCATGCTGCTCGTCTTCTCCGCCACCTTCCTGCTCAGCTGGTTCGTGTTTGCGCTGCTCTGGTACCTCATCGCGTACCTGCACGGGGACGTGGAGGCGTCTCCGAGCCCCGAGCACATTGTCTGCGTGCAGGCGATCACGAGCCTGCGCGCCGCCTTCTCGTTCGCCGTTGAGACTCAGCTCACCATCGGCTACGGCAAGATGTACCCCAACGGGGAGTGCCCGCAGGCCGTGGTTCTGCTCACTGTACAAATGATCCTGGGGCTCATGCTGGAGGCGCTCATCACAGGTGGGAGACCGTTCCTTTCCAACACTTTAACGCAACGCGACTGCGTTGCGTACGGTTGGCTGTTGCACGGGATCGCGATTGAAATCTGGCCGGTCACTCAGGTTAACCCCGTAAAGCACTATGCTCCGTCTGCTTCACAGTGGAGTTTGCAAATGCGGTGACGGCATTTGAAGGAGAGTAGGCTATTGTGTGACAGCACTGGGGTCCAAGTATTTTTTTTCATCACCGCAAAATACTTAATTAGGAGATAATGCAATGTCGGGCCTGACTGCAAAACTGTAGCCAGACCCTCCTGAAAAGTTGTCTTGAGACTCGGGCTTTCGGGGATAAATATGAAAACAATAATAATCATGAATAGAATTCACTGCAGAAAAGATGACTTAACCGACCTCCGTAAAACTCAAGCGACCTAACCAATTCCGCTAATTGTGTTTTTCACTTGTTAAGAAATTTTAAACGGTAAATTGGGACCACTATGTATTATATTCACGTGGGGGCACAGTGGTGCAGAGGATAGCGCTGCTGCCTCACAGCAAGAAGGACCCGAGTTTGATTCCCGGCTCAAGTGCCTTTCTGTGTGGCGTTAATATGTTCTCCCTGTGTTAGCGTGGGTTTTCGCCGGGTACTCAAGTTTCCTTCCACAGTCCAATGACATGCTGCCTAGGTCAATTGTCTTGACTAAATTGCCCCCGGTGCCCTGAGATGTAATAACGTTCTTCCCCTCCCCGCTGGACAACTGTTAAACAGATCTACATAGCTCAACGGTTCCCTCCAGATTAAATAAATACTGACTGACATTTAAATTATTCAAAGCTACAAAAATAATGGATAACATAACTGAATGACACAATTCAAATACAAAACTACCCCACAGCCACTAAAGTGTGTTGAAATTCCTTAACTTTCTAAAACGGCATTATCGGTTAAGCGTTTGATACAGGCCGACCCGCCGTACATTATTAATTCGATGTACAAGGGTTTGTTATTTTGTGCGTCAAAATTTAACACATTTCTGGGTAGTCTTGATTATTATTTTGAGTTTTTCCCAATTAGAAACTAAATTTTTAGTGGAAAAATATCTAAACCCCTATAGCAAATGCCTGGCCGCCACGTTTTCTACCATCACCACTTTACAAGCCAAGTAGTTCAAAGTTCTGTACGTTCCACCATGCTTTGGACTGTACATACTGCAATTCCTCCCCAATAGCGGGAGAGAAGCTCTCGTGCGGGCTCTCCATCCCAGCCCCTCCAACCCCTCCGCAAGCATCCCCTCACATGACACGCACCAGTTTTATCTCATTGTCAGAAACAGCTTAATCCTGTACCATGTTGGGGTGAGTCGGAATCTAGCGTACAGTATGTTATTCATTAGCTGGATAGTTATTTTTATTCATATTTGTAATTAACAATATCTCAATTGATGGTTGCTCGTCAAAACTGTTCTTTCGGGATAGCCGTGTCGAGCGTTCTCCCTCGCAACATTTCGCCTCGCACGTTGGAAGCATCCTCAGGCGTTTTAGTGTGCAACTGAATCGACACGTCTATCCAAAAAGAACAGCTTTGAAGAGCAACCATCATGAATCGAGCCGTTAAAACCTACATTCAGTAAAATATCTTAGTTGTGTTGAAACATGTTACTTTAATAGATTTTGGGTCAGAATTGTTTGCTTGGAAAGGCATCTTAGGTTGTATATTGGGATCTTGTGGGAAAATATGTATCAACATACAGGAGAACCCTTCTTAACGAACACCCCTGTTAACGACTAATCGCTTACCAACAGACCTCCATAAAGGACCAATGGGTTCGCTTACCGACCATTCCCCTGTTAACGACGGTCTTACAACGAGCCCGCAACCGCCAATTTTGGCCAATCTACACTGTATACAGTACTAACAATGCATTTATTAACCATGTTTCTTTGCATAGCATGTGTTTATAGTGTCGTTAGTATCATTATGTATTAATAGTCATCGTTTAAATATTCTAAATAAGTGTTTTAGGAGAAAAGGGGTAACTTCCGATGGTCTCGAAATTAATTAATCCTTTAACATATCTTTCCGATACTCACTTAACGATCAAACCACTTAACAACCGGTTTCATGGAACCAATTTCCGTGGTTAAGGAGTAACACGGCAACCTTCGGACCGCGAGCCGCTCGCTCTGCCTGCGAGCCACCTGGCCGCGCCTCTCCAGAACGCAGACTGGACGCGTGTTCACCTCTCACAGGAGCTTTCGTGGCTAAGCTAGCCAGGCCCAAGCTGCGATCGGAAACACTACGCTTCAGCCACTATGCGGTGGTGAACCAGCACGGGGAGCGGCGCCGCCTCCTGTTCCGCGTGGCCAACCTGCTGCCGACGCCGCTGCTGCACGTGCGGCTGCAGGCCGTGCTGTACCGAGCGCACGGCGCGGAGCTGCTGCACCAGACCGCCGTGCCCTTCACCCTCGACCACATGGTCGGGGAGGAGCACTGTCCTTTCTTCCTGTTCCCACTGACGTACCGGCACGACATCACCGAGACCAGCCCCTTCTACAGGCAGCAGCAGGTGAGCAGTGTGTCGACGCTCGCGACCCTCGCTGCACAAGGCTTATTTTGCCGAGACCCAAAGGTCGAACGACGCCCAGTTCGCTTGCTTGCTTAACCATATAAAGCTTGATAATATTGGTCGGTAAATCCAAAAGGCTGTTGGGACTAAAACATTGTTTATATATTCGTGGAGACAGAGAATGGAGTTTGATTATATATTATTCTACCCATGATGCTCTTGTCAGATGACAACGATCGAGCGAGCACTTTACAATCAGAAAGTTGCTAGTTTAAACCGTAGTTGAAGGTTGACTCAGCCCATCTTCATTCTGAGGTAAATACGAGTACCACTTGTAGGGACATTAAACCGTTGCCATATGAATGTGGAATTTCCACCAAAGGCTTTGGCCTGTAAACAGGATAATGCTCATCTGAACAGTAAATCACTGATGAACTAAGGTGGTTACTGCCTGTGGTCTGCGGACCCCTGGTGGTCCACATGGGTGTGCCAAGTGGTTCCAAGTGGAACTGTTGCAGATATATATTTTTTGCTCAGAATACCAGACTTGTTACAGCACGGGGGGCCTTCAACATTTTTGTTGAGGGTTGTGCAGTGGCCACCAGGTCCAGAAGATTACAAACTACTAAATCAGACCGAACTCTATATTAATTTGAATTAAACCAGAGTCTCCATGAATTGTACATGACAAGTTTTGTTAATTCACACAGTCCTGCGGATTAATACATTACGATTCTAACCCCGGCTCTCCTTGTGCTGTAGGTTCTCGGGAGTGTCCAGCCAGGACTAGAGCTGGTGGTGTTCCTCACCGCCAGAGACGAAAATACAGGGGAGGTATGTCAAAAACGGACATCCTACACCAGCGAAGAGATCCTGTGCAACCACCGCTACCCTCCTGCAGTGATAAGCAAAGACGGACAGTACGTCTCCAATCTAAAGGACTTTGACCGGCCGCTTCCAGAGCCGGACGTAAACGTTGAGACGCTCCCCATGAACGGGTCTCCCGCAGACCAGAGAGATGATGAATCAAACGAAGGAAACCATTCCACTGTCGCTCTGATGATTGAGGAGTCCAGCCCCTAGTCCGACCAGAGGAATACGTAGAATACAAGACCGATGCTGCTGTTAAGTCAGTCATTTCTTTTGAATAAACATTCTTTAGAAAAAAAAACTTTGAAAACCACACCCACAACTAAAAAGTATTTATAGTATTTACGATGACAACTCACCTAAATATTGATGTGAATAAGTTATCAACCTCCCAATACATCAGGTTGTGATTAAGCTACAGATTAAAACGTGTCACTGTAAGGGATGTCTCATCCATGATCAGGTGTGGAATTTGCGCCCGTTATAATCTGCATTAGTGTTGTTATTATTGAATAATGCAACATGATGATCGCTGGCCTCTTCCAAACACACGTTCTAGAGACACCGAGGTACTGGGTTGCTTTTAAACAAGGCAGGCAGCACAATGCTTAATACATGTGTCAACATAAATTGTGATCCCACTCTGTATTATCATGTTAAATGTGTATAGATTCATACATTGCTCCATGACGCGCTATATAGCATACGTGTTGAAACTTTACGTTTTATGCATGTAACTGAATTTTACATTAAAACCACTTGTTTGAGATCTGTGAAGTCTAATTTTTAGAACCCTGCCTATCATAATTATCACATCTAACGTAGATTAAAATCCTGCCACCATAAATTTAAATCCCTTGGGTGGTAGGGAGGCACAGTGGTAGCACCTGCGCCTCAAACGAGAAAGTTCTGGGTTTCAATCCCACCTCTGAGCACCTTTCTGTGTGGTGTTTGTTCTCCCCCTGTTGTGCGTGGCCTTCCTCCGGGATCTCGATTTCTCCCATAATTAATACAGAAGACATGCAACTGCTACATCGTAATGCTGAAAATGACCTGTAAATCACTCAATTGGAATTCCACAATGCATCATCGCCTCTACTGCAAAAACCTGGCCACGACGCTGGCTTTACTCAGTAATCACGAAAACAAGGAATTATAAAGTGTCCACAGACCATTTTCTGTGACATTTCAGTAAGCGTTAGGCGTGGCCGAGGATCATTCCACCCTCTCGGTCTTTAACTGCCATAGCTACTGTCCTGTCAAATCATTCGTGACATTTCTTCAAGACATCGCCTTAGTTTACATTGGGGTGTGAAGATACAATACATGTAACACCATCTCATCATCCCTCCCAAAAGGTGTGCACACTGAGTGGAGTATTACTTCAAGTTTGTGGAAGATTTCATTGTAACCATTGGGTCGGTATGTAAAAACTGAAAATATGGCGATCTGTGGACATACGGAGACACACAGGGTCACCGTAAACTCCCGTTCTGAAGGGTGGAATGGTTTGGCCACTTACGTAAGCGTTGGAACTCAATGGAGACCCCAATTCTGGGCTTTGTCAATCACAGTATGGATAAATCACTCTTGATGGACGATTGAAAAGGTTTTGAAACAAGCTTATAAAATAGGATATCAAAGGGTCCTGGATCAGGAAGATGTCAGTGCACACTGCATGGCCAAGCACCGGCTATTGAACAAACACCCTTCCGATTGCTCCCCACCCACCTTATTAATAATAATAATCTACTTTTGTAAAGCGCACATTTTCTCCGGGAGCGTTGCACCCGTTGATTCGGAGGCGCGGAGCCCTGCTCAGTCGGTTTGTTGTGAGTCGGTGAAAAAGTGACTTTTTAAGACTTTTTTGAAGGCTGTAGGGGACTGTGTTTGATGCAATAGGCGTGGCAGGCTGTTCCAGGTTGTGATTTTCTCACTCCACAGGATGTTAATGTAATGGACTATTTGTAGAGAAATGCTTATTCCAAACAAAACACTGCTTCTGCAAGTGGTTAAGCAAGGGAATTACCAAGGGTGTTTTAAGAATTACAGGAACGCTAGCATTACAGACGAGGGTGCTCTGGATGGGAAGGTCATCACGGACATGTTTTATATACCCTCTATACACTCGTATTTAGTGTGTTGTGTGCGTGTGTCTGTGGCGAACACGTTTGTATCTTATGTGTTGGCTCAGCTGCTGTGCGGTCAGCACTTGTTGCAGAGGTTCAAGAATGAAATCCGGCAAGCCGCTCTGGTTAATACTGCAGTGCGGACTGTCCATGAATATAAGCCATCTGCTTCACACCAGACATTAAAGATCCTGTGACGCCATTCGATAAGGCAAGGCCATTGTGTGCTGGAGTCATGGTCAAAATTGGATAAATTAAATAAATGACGTACAAATTATTCAATTGGGATTACGCGTAGCAAACATTGCTCCCTGCTAGCAGACAATGCCCACTTTCGGGCTGGTGCCGGGTCACCTTGTGCTATCACAGGGTCCCCTGGAATACAAACTATAAACCACGCACTCTGGGAAGTATCTCTACATTATAGGAAAATACAATAAATATATTAACGTTACATACATGCGAATGAATGCAAAGTCATTCCACGTGGCAGCATTAAGGCTCACACGCGGTGGACATACTGTGCACCACAAACCTCGCACCGGATACACAACATTCCGTAGCGTATAAGAGGCTGGTTACAGGTGTAGCCCTGCACTGTCCTGCTCACGTTTCTGCTGGCACAAAGGCTTCCAGTGCCAGGAGTTGTCGCGAGTAGCTCCCGAGGGTGTCTGGCCTACTCTTCCCCACGCTGCCCAGATGTTTTTGAAGGAGTGGGAATACCCCCACTTTACCCCACCACGCGCAAGCTGATGATCACCTCACTACGCTGTACCCATATTCACTGCTGGGTGAACAGAGGCGGGGAGATTTAAGAAACTTGCCCCATTGTTTCCACGGCCACACCAGGAAGTCAAGCTGACCTCCTGACCTCTCCGTTGGAAGTCCAGTGTGTTAACTATTACACCATCACAGCGTTAAATAATCTATAAATAAAAATACATATCTGTATAGTATGCTGTCTCTCACAAATAGGAAATGTCTCTCCCTTTCAGCTCTCTCCCTCAGACGCCCCCCTAACATTTATCCATCCTTCCATCCATTTTCTAAACCGCTTGTCCTGGTGAGGGTCGCGGTGGCAGCAGTCCAAGGAGAGTGGATCAGACATCCCTTTCCTCAGCAAGAGATTCCAGCTCTTCCTGGGGGATTCCCAGGCCAGCCTAACATTTATATTATTCCTTATGGAAAAACTATCCCCCTATAAACGCGATTTCGGTTAAAGTGTTGATTTTCATAAACGCACCTACCACGCAATGTGAGGAATACCTGCAATAATGAAAAGCCTCTAAAGGGGGCAGAATTTTGGTTCCAAAGCTGTCGGGAGTGCTCGAAATGTGGCTAAGCAAACACTGCACCACACATACTTTTGTATCCAATACAATACATGTCACTTGGCCACGGAGTTGGACTTTTTCAGTGATGATGCAACTTTCAGAGTCGTGAGCCCCTCGGGGAAAGCACATTTCGGAAAGCCCAGCCGCCGAACCGTGTTAACAAGACAACAGCCCTGAACCATAGCCGTATTGCAGCAGGTACATTGACACTCAGTGGCATCCTTCCGTCAACAGAAGACTATGGAATGTACCGTTTTGCTGAAAGGCTTGACTGAGTTTTATGTACAATTTCTAGCACGTGTGTAACGGCAGATCCTGGAGAGACACAGCCTGCTGCAGTTGTGACACTTGTGGTTCACGGCGATGATTGTGACCGGCACCCTGGCACGCAAATTACTGCTCAGCCGCTGAAGCAGTTTGACGTCACGCATGCGGCAGCCAACCCAGAGCCTATCTCAGCAGCTTTCCCATCCTCTTGGCAGTGTCCCACGTGTTGGTGTTTAAGTCCCAATAACCATGTATTTTGCACATTATACACCAAGTTACATGTTGTTCAACAAGGTACCCTTTTTAGCCGGCATTAGTCTTGCTAAATGAGAAATTCAGCTAGCTAATCCTCAAATATCCAGGGTCTTAGTGTCTATATATACACACACTTTAGGGTTTATTTGATACCTATATGCAAATTTAAAAAAATGTCACTTCTTACATGTTCAAGTATATCTTTTTCAAAGGTTTCCATGCACTCTAGTGTAAAATATAATTTCCAACCATTATCTGCCAAATGGCTGCTTGGCTACAGGCCTATATCTAGAATTGTTTAATGTCCTTGATTTAATGTCTTTGTTTAATGTCCTTGATAACCTTTTCGTCAACTTAAATAAAAACCACAAGTGCAAAAATCTGCATCCCTAAAGGCATTGCACAAGCTCACACTTACAGCCCTTCACAACATGGCCAATAACGCGGCGCTAGTAAGGAAAATGTGGTTACTCACGGACATCGCGTCGGCCTGGCTTTTCAAATCTTCTGTCACCGCCTCTGTAGCCACAGAAATGCAACGCACCAAAGGAATATCAACAACACGTTTCGATTGCTTGGACGGCATGGAGAGCATTTCTCCTTATATGCGAAAGACAAAAGTTTAACAGGTGTGCAATGGAGATCCATCACTACATTCTTCCTGCAACCGTGATTTTTTAAATACCAAACACCTAATGGCAAAACATTACCACAAGGAGGCTTGCAGCTACAGCAGCGTGCTATTAATTCCATCATAACATAGCTTCTCACGGCCACCAAAACGATTCAGCGACAACTCCCATCCATAAGATACTCGACCTATAGTCTCGAACACCGGCCATCAATCCCCTTTACAGCGATGTAGTTTCCAAAAGCTCACTTTCTTTTCTCAACAGTTAATGAAATATACATTTAAAAATAGCAATTGAATACACCTCAATCGTTAAGTAATTAATTGCGCTACATAAAACTGACTCGAATAATTACAGACCGATTACGCTGTTTCCCGCACAAACATAAACTGTTGCGAGAGATCAGTAGAAGCAGAATGATGACAAACCTAGAGGCCAAATAACCAACCACGGA
>JAZEWU010000032.1:766627-779189 GCA_036362915.1 Geotria australis | reverse complement strand
CGCACACACGCCACGCGCCCCCGACAAAGTATGGCATCATCCGCGGCAACGGAGCAAGTTTACACATCTCACAGATCAACCTGTGTGTCTGACAGGAGCGGGGAGGTATGGCTGCACGCGCGCATGCATTACACGCGCAGGCTCACACCACTCACTAATACACTATGGAGAAACACCCTTTGTCCGTGTCGAGGTCGGGGCGGCTGTTAGTGTACAGGCCAACGAGTGTTAAAGGATTGTCGTCATCCAGTTATGCGTGAAAATAACCCTTTTGTATTGATGCAGGTTTTCACGACCCGATGTTTGAGAATAGCTCTTGAAAGCTGCTCTGTCGGGATATCCGTGGCGAGCGTTCCTCTCCTCCTTCACTTGCCACGGCTTTCCCGATAGAGCAGCTCTTAAGAGCAATTCTCAATAGTTCTTTATACGTAAAATGAATCGTAGATGATCATATGATTTTGCTGAATAACTCCCGATTCGTAAAAATAATGTACAATAGGATGTGGTTTAGGGGGGGCACGGTGACGCGGTGATTAGTGCTGCCGCCTCACAGCAAGAAGGTTCCGGGTTCGAATCCCCGCTCGGGTGCCTTTTTGTGTGGAGTTTGCATGTTCTCCCCGTGTCCTCGTGGGTTTTCGCAGGGCACTCCGATTTCCTCCCACGGTCCAAAGAGATGCTGCTGCATTGGTTAATTGGCCTGCGGACTAAATTACCCCTGTGTCCTGCGATGGACTGGCATCCCATCTTGGGTATAGCCCTACGTTACGCCCTGTGTCTGCCAAGATAGGCACCGGCTCACTGCAGCCCTCTGTAGGATTAAGCAGGTACCGATAATGAACGAATGAGCAGTAGGACACAGACCGTGCACTCCGCTGGGGAGAGCGCTCGCACGCGGGGAGGACTGGAGATCGTGACGTTGCCCGCGGCCGTGTCAGATGTGCGTCCCATGTGTGTTCAAGAGCGCGGTGACCTCTGTAGCTTGCTACACTTCACACACGTGAAGCTCGTTTTGTGCAGCAGCAGAGCACGTAATGTTTGACAGAATGTCGGCTCAGAGAATTGGGATTGTGGCTTGTGTTTTTCTACAAATGGATGCGATTGCATGCTTGCAATCGTGATAGTTCACAACGTGTGTAATTTCTGTTCTGATGGTGCAGAGATATGGCGTTCCTACAAGATGTGAACGACACTTGCGTCCGCAAAGAGGAGGGGCAGGTTGGTACTCCTGGTTTTGTTGAACACAGTTGCTGATTACGCATTCCAATGACCCAAACCGCCAAGCGGCCAGCAGCAAACAGCACTATAAAAGTTGTAATAGCGAAGGATGCCTTGAAGTTCATTGATTCATTGTCAGAAATCGCTTAATCCTATCCCGGCAGACACAGGGCGCAAGGCAGGACTATACCCGTGATGAGACACCAGTTCATCACAGGGCATTGGGGGCAATTTAGTTAGCAGGCCAATTAACCTATGGAGCAGCATATCTTTGAACTGTGTGAGGAAACCGGAGTGCCCAGCGAAAACCCATGTGGACACGAGGAGAACATGCAAACTCCACACAGAAAGGCACCCGAGCCGGGATACGGACCCGGGACCTTCTTGCTGTGAGGCGGCAGTGCTACTCACCACGCCACCGTGCCGCCCATGTCTTAGAATGAGCACGGTTATAAGAGTTTTGGAAAATAAATGGGAGGGAATTTCAATGTCAAGGACTGCGGAGTGACCGACGGAGTGGCCGGGGTACTCATTGTGGATGAGTACCCCTGCCTCAACGTGGGTAGAGGAATCAGCGAGTGACGTTCATGGGAACGGTGCCCTTGATAGTAGCGACAGAAGAGTGATAAGGAGGTGAGCGACTACCTGAGAGCGAGTGACTGAGTGAGGCATTGAGTGTTGGATCGTCAATTAACCTGATTGGATGTGAAACCAGATCTGTGTGTTTGACAGTGAAGTCATGTCAGTGTCACGGTTATACTGTATTCCACTGGGTCCACTGGGCCGTTCATCAGATGTACGTCAAACTTATTTATTCCTGCCGTGCACGTGGACGCTGTTCCTGGTGTTTCACTTTAGAGATTTCCCAGACTAAATAATTTGATTTAATTTCTAAAAAGTGTCACATTTGTCTACCCGTTTAATGTTAAACAGAACAAATCCTGTTTTCTTTCATATGCAAACACGCTGACATGTTTTCCACCAGGAGAGACACGAAAACTGTTTAAGATTTTTACAACATTGTCATCGGCTTCCAATGCAAACAGCCATGCCTTTGAATTGTTTCCAGGGGTCGGTTCCACGAAACATTGTAGGTCGTGTAAACCAGGGGTTCTCAACCTTTCGCACCTCAAGACCCACTTGGCCCACTTGTGTCTGGTCTCCACGGACCACTAGGTGACCCTCGTGGACCACTGATGGGTCGCGACCCAGCCGTTAAGAATGGCGGGTGTAAACCAAACACACTGAGTGGCAATTTGCGCTGCGGTGCTCGCGTCAGTGTTGTAAGGTGATAAATCACTGATTCATCTTTTCTCGCAAGTGATATCGAAGTTAGGAGCCCCACTTTGTTTTTAATGCTGAGATTGCCGTCTTTAGGCTCCACGGGCAAGTGCATCATTGAGGACAGTTGGCAGATGCAGTTGTTGAATCATCGTCCATGATATTTACAAATCTTTGAATGCATAGCTGTGACTCCACAGATAACATAATAATATAATGATGTCTGGCTGAAAATTGCTCTCGAGAGTTGTTCTCTCAGGATAGCTGTGTCGAGTGTTAATCATTTTTCCTCCCGCGTGGGAGGTGAAACATCGGGAAGGAGAGAGGAGGAATGATTTTTATAATTGTTGCTTTTCAAAGCCGTGAAAACCTACATCGACAAATCATTGTTGTGTTCATTGCAATATCGTGAGTGGCAATTATTCTGCCAGAAATTTTGATGATAATGTTTCACGATCGCTGTGCCGATTGTAAAAATGTAAATTATGTTTGCACCCGTGATGGCGCTGGTGACGTGTAGGTGGCACAGCCAAAGGAAGCGCTTTCCGAAACCGTCATCCCTGAGGAGTTCCACATCATTCAGAACCGCGGCGTGGTGGGCCTGCAGCTGATGGACGCGTGAGTCTGCGTTCACACTTGCGTGCGTGCGGTGACTTGTGACGGTGAGATTGTACCGAGAACAATGCCCGGATAGTTCCATGCTCTGCGCTTACGGGCCGACAGGGTGTCTATGCAGTGGCAGCATCTGCGCCTCTCACAAAGAAGGTCCAGAATTAGTGTGTTCTGCGCGTTCTGCGTGGGTTTCCTCCGGGTTCTCCGATTTCCTTCCACAATTAAACAAAACCCTCATTAATTAATTGTTATGATTATTTAAATCTCAGACATTATTATTAGGTGTCGGTGTGCGTGCGGCTCATGTTTGTGTCGCTACTGAAGTTGGGGATTTTTAACAATGTTTTTTGTGTGTGGGTGTTTTCCCAGGAAATATTCCACGTATCTGGAAGACGATGAGAAAAATATGCGAACCTTCCCATCCATGTGAGTTATGACCGAGCACGCCGCCTGCCTGATTTCCACGCGATGTGCACATCCACATGCATCACGCCTGAGCCTGTCTTCATAACCCTGCTCTAAGTTCCACGCGTCGCTCCCACGCCTGCATGCATTTATACACAGGGTTAGTCCAGACGTCTCGTGACCCCCATTTAATTGACCAGTGTTTTCCTTTGCTCATTCATTTCTGTTTTAAATAATTCAATGCAAGTTTATTTGTCAACTCTACCATATGTACAGGACATACAGAGAATCGAAATACCGTTTCTCTCAGACCTCGGCGTTGTTTACTGTCGTTCTGCAAATGACTCGCTGAAACCGACAGCTAATACTTGTTACTTGATAACCCTTACTTCATCATCATCATGATCAACCCTTATTTATCTCAAATGGCAGATGAGTTCATACATTATTTATATTGCTTACATTACACACCCATCGGTACACAAATCTATTAAGTAGTAGATAATTAAATGGGCATTCATACAGCACATAAATCCAACTGCATCACAGGACACTGTACAGAAACCCTGGGTATATTGTCTTTGAGGGGCAATCAGTAACAACGCATGCATGCATAGGCATGCTCTGTCCTTCATTGTATTATTGTGTTTGGTGGTTACTACTTTTAAGTAAACATTGCGACAAAGAAGCGTTAAGATAGCGCAACCGAGGCGAGCATGTGGTGCCGTGCTGCGTGTACGTGTGTGACGTGGTTGTGTGTGCGTACTGCGTGTATGTGCGTGATGTGTGGACTGCGCGTGTGTGGTTCTGTGTACGTGTGTTTGTGGTTCTGTGTGTGCGTGTATGTGTGTGACGCGGTTTTGTGTGTGCATGCTGCGTATGTTTTTGTGGTTGTGCGTGCTGCGTGTATGTGCGTGATGTGTGGACTGCGCGTGTGTGGTTCTGTGTGTGCGTGTTTGTGTGTGACGTGGTCGACCTCCCCTAGGTCGACTCAGCCTCAAATGAGTACCTAGTGCGGTGTGTAAACATTGCCACTAGGGAGACAAAGGCGGCCGGGCGTGGTGCTGGTCACCCACCCCCTCGTGTGCCGTGTCGACCTTCATAGGTGCTCGCTAACAGCACTTGTCCCTACAGTCTGTTAAGGCTATACGGGGATCTTTGTCTTTGTCGTGGTTCTGTGTGCGATGTGTGGACTGCGTGCGTTTGTGGTTCTGTGTGCGATGTGTGGACTGCGTGTATTTGTGGTTTTGTGAGCACGCAGGCGTCCGATGGCGCGGAGTGAAGTGGTGGAGCTGACTCGGGTGCTGGATGCGTGGCTGGAAAAGCTGGGACCCACGATAGTTGAGACAGAAGGCCCCACGCCGGTGAATCTGGGGATCATAGATGCTGCTGCCCTTGTACAATTATCGTGTGCATTTAATTCGCACGTTTGTTGTATTGCAAGCTCATAGGGTATTTTTCTGCAGTGATAATAAACATCTATCTATATATTTTTGTTGATAGCTTTATTAAGCCACTACTACACTTGTTTTCCCAAGAAAGCCTCACTGAGTCTCAAGACTCATTTTCAGAAGATTCCTGAAACATATCCGATAAACGGAGTTACTATAATCCCAATTGAGTAATTTGAGGGTAATTTTTCAACACTGATATGTATGGCCAATAGCAGCTACTTTTCTATGTGTTTGTAGCTATGGGAAGAAACCGGAGAACCCAGAGGATACCCACGTAGAATGGGGAGAACATACAAACTCCACACTCAAAGGCGCTTGAGTCAGGAATCGAACCCAGGTGTTTTTTGCCATTAGCCGCAAGTGTTACCACTGCACCACCCTGCCACCCAAGCAACATCTCTTTCCATTCTTTATTCGGTGATAAAATTGGTCTAATTCGGCACCTTGGCAGAGGGGACATCATCGACATTAGCTCGCAAACACCCGACTCTGTCCTGTCACCTGAGCAAAGACAAAGATCCCTCCTATAGCGTTAGCAGACTGTAGGGAATTATGCTGTTGGCGAGCACCTATGAAGGCCAACATGGCACACGAGGCGGTGGGTGGCCAGCACCACGCCGGGCCGCCTTTGTCTCCATAGCGGCGTTGTTTGCACACAGCACCAGGTACTCATTTGTCACCTCAGCACCAAACCTAAGACAGGTGTCTGAGTGAGATGCCATTTCGATGTGGCAGTGAATTGCAGCCGTTGTCGTGAGTCTGCCGTGTCCCAATTTGCCGGCGTGCAGATTCACTCCCTGCTGCAGCTGGTGCAGCAGGAGCAATGCGTGTACAACGCCGTTTTCCACGAGGTCATCCGACAGGTCAGCGTACAGTGCACCGAGAGGGGGCAGCTGCTGGCCAAACTGAGGTGCGTGTATTGCGTGTGATCATTCATTCGTATCATCAAGTGACGCCGCCCACCGAGAAAATACGTTCCAATGTCAAGATTGGAGCTCACAGTTTGATTATTGATAAACTGTTCTACTCCTCTCTGCTATCTTGTCATATGTTTTGCTTTGCCCGTACTATATTGTCACTTCGGTTCGTCTACGGGTAGATTTTTTCACTCTTCTGTCTGTCTGCCCTTTCGCATCTGTTTCATATTCCCTCTCGTCTCGCTGCACACCGCGTTTCCTCATGGCTTGTAATACCCAGTATGCACATCGGTTGCCCATCCAAGCACCATCCAGTATAAAAGCTGCTTAGCTTCTGTACTCGGGTGCATTGGCATTCCTGTGCAATATATAATATATAACATTAGTTGTACTTTGTAGGGAGGCAGAAAAATCGGCCCCTGCCACATAACCGTGGAGTGTCCATCATTGACAGCCACCAGCGGGGGTAAACACTTTCCCATGCTCTTTAGGCCTTGGAGATATGTTTGTGTTTGACTTTAGCGGTGCTTACCCAAGCCTCTTTCCTGCTGAGGAAAGGCATTAATTTCCCCGCCGTTTCAATATAGCGCCTGGGGATGCAGTTCTGTGTAGTTACTGCTTGTATCCACACGGTGCTGTGTTGATGATTGCCCAGGGAGCGATACTCGGCCCTGCTCAGCCGGGTGCCCGTGCTGGTTGCCGGGATGCACGGGGACATCCTGGCAACCAGAGCACAGCACCGCCGCCTCATGGAGCAGCTCACGGCTTTCCAGGCGTCCGTCAAGCGGATGGCCAGGTCACGTGTAACTCCACACAACCTCAACGCCAGACGGCCTCACCAACACATAGCCCCAGCAAAACATGGCCTCGACATCACATGGCACCGACATCACGTGGCCCCATGGCCCCACGGCCTCACCAACACATGGCCCCAGCAACACATGGCCTCACCAACACATGGCCCCACCGCTACAGTACATGGCCTGACCAGCACATGGCCTCACCAACACACAACCCCACCTCCACACGGCCTCACCACCACACGGCCTCACCACCACATGGCCCCAGCAGCACGTGGCCTCACCGCCATACCACCTCACCACCAAACAGGGAGATACCATGCACACGCTAAAAAAATTCCGTGCTTCTCTGCACATTTTTCAGCTTTTGTTGCTGAAAACAGATGCATGCTTGGCTTCACGATGAGACACACAAAGAGCAGGATGTGGCTCAGAGAACATATAAACAATATTGACTGCTAAGCAATGTAAATGCGCTTGGGCAGGACGCAGCGCTTGAAGGTACGATGGCAGAGTGGCATCCAATAGAGTGAGCATGCACGAGAGCAAGTGAGCTGTGGAGGTCGAGCCTTGACATCAGCTCGTACGCTGGAGATCATCGTTGCATTGCAAGACCGTAAGAGACGGTGACAGCTTGGGGGGAGGGCTTCATCCAGCAGTCGGTCGATAAAGTGTGCTGCTTATTTCGAGCCCCGCTGGTGCCATACCGGCCTCTTAGGTGCCACACTAACGGCGCTGGGCCCGCGGTTCTGCTCACGCTCAGACGTAAATCGCTTGCGTGTGGCTGCAGCGAGCTGAGCTGTGTGCGGGAGCAAGACGGCCGTGTCGGTGCCCAGGCCCGCAGCGAGAGAGAAGACCTCAAGCATGCGCTGGATGAAAGCCGACGGAACGCCAGGTGAGGCCACACGGGCCCGCAGACACAACATTATACACTACACTATTCATTACCTTCCAAACGCCGCACGGCGCTCGGCTCCGCTCGGCTGCTCTTTCAGGATAGCCGTGTCGAGCGATCTCCCTCTCTTCCTTGCGACGTTTCCCTCCAAGTGCCTGATGATGCTTCCAACGTGGGAGGCGAAACGTCGCGAGGGAGAGAGGGAGATTGCAAAGACACGGCTATCCCGAAAGAACATCGCTGAACAACAACCATTATTTCCATCTGTTTCCATCTGTTCATGGGTAGAGTGTTGCTCCCTTACGCGCATGGGTTTTCTCCAGGTGTTTTCTCCGGTTTCCTCCCACGTGCGTAAACACTCATCGATCCGCTGAAATCATCTTAAATTAAAAACCCAACGCGATACAATGTGTACGTGGTGTGCCGTGCGGGGGGTCACGCCACCGCGTCTGCGCGCAGTCTGCTGGAGGAATATCACGGCGTGTACGGCCTGCACCGCCACCGTCTCGAGAGCAGCATGGGCGTCCTGCAGCGAGAGCGGGACGGCTGGGCCTCCGCGGCACTGGCCCTGGCCTCCAAGGTGGGTGTGGACGCATCCTCAAGTGCGGCTGTCAGGAGCAGGGATTGAACCGACGACCGAGGTTCAGTGGGAGTCATTAATAATAATAATATCAATTTATATTGCGCCTTTCACCCGAAGGTCACAAAGGGCCGCGAAGAGGACGACATGTCAACGTATTCATGACAGAGTTTTATCTTCAGCAGCCATCGTAGGTTCGCTGCCGGAGGAAGCCTTTCCTGCGCTAGCGCCATCCCTCTGCTGTAATAATAATAATAGACATCCTTCGCGGTCCTGCGATGTCACAATCGCCGTTGCGCACGAACTGATCTCTTGTCTCCATTTCCGTGGTGGTCGTCTTCTCGTGCGCGTTCTCTTCTTGGCTGCCATTCTGTCGCCAATCTCATCCATCGCCCATCAGCCTTTCTGTCAACGCGTCCTACTAAAGCCATTTTTTTTTGAGTCACCGACATCTCTGAAAATAATTCCTCACATTGTTCCCTTCACCCCACCGCGTGAACCCGTCAGTTGATGGAGGAGCGTTCCATCGTGACGGCACGGCGCCTGCGTGGACACTCTCACACCTGGGCCAACGTGGCGCAGCAGCACCTGCTGCTGCTCAGCAATCAGGTAGCCCGCGTGTGCGAGCCTCTTCCCCATGTGTGTGTGCGCGCGTTTGTCTGTGTGCGTGTGTGTGCTCGCTAACAGCACTTGACCCTACAGTCTGTTATTAAGACTATACGGGGAATTTTTGCATGTTCACCGTAGGGAGCCGTAGTACAGTGGTTAGCGCGCTGAGTTAGAATCCCGCTTACGGCCAACACCAGTGACAATTTTCTGAACCGGTCCTGGGCCTCCCCTAGGTCAAACTCAGTCTCAAATGAGTACCTGGTGTGGTGTGTAAACATTGCCACGAGGGAGACAAAGGCGGCCGGGAGTGGTGCTGGTCACCCACCTCCTCGTGTGCCGTGTCGACCTTCATAGGTGCTTGCTAACGGCACTCGACTCTACAGTCTGTTGAGGTTATACGGGAGATCTTTGTCTTTGTGTGTTCACCATACCTACACATGGGTGCGTGTTAATGTTGGATTAACGTATCGTCGTGGCCACAGTTCTTGATGTAGGGAGCAATAGTGCAGCAGTTAGAGCGCTGTGCTATGAAACCAACGACCCACCAAGTTGGATTCCCGCTCACGACCAGCACCAGTGACGCTATTCTCAACCGGTCCTGGGACTCTCCTAGGATCAATCCCGTGGCTGCCTTCCCTCCCACCTCGCAGCGGTTTCCTCGTGCCTCCATGTAATTCTCTCTTGAAACAAATACATTTGACACTGGACGAATACTGTGCACGTTAAAAGTTGTAATATTCATCAGTTTAAGTATAGCACTGTTCACGAGCCGACCGCAGTGTGTATGGAGCGTCTTTGTGTTTGCATAGTGCGCGTGTATGCTAGGGTAACACTGGCGGTGCGTACAGGACGGCAGCGTGGTGGCGGAGGTGCGCTCACTGGCGAGCAGCTGGGCTGAGAGGGCAGCTGCCCTGGACAGAGCCTGTCTTCAGGCCGAGGAGGGCACGGCGGCCAAACTTCAACAGACTCATCTCGGCCTGGAACGCTGGGCCACGCGTATAATCATTACGTAACGCACGCCAACGCACTTTGACAAGCAACACGTTCACATCGGGGAGTTTGCGTGCTCGTTCACGGTTCTCTAAATTAGTGGCGCCCATGGATATAGTACAAATAAAGACTTGAGGAGCGAGCGGAGTTTATTACCAAAGCAGGTTTGATCACGGGAGAGCCTTATTTGGGGCCCAGCGATGAGCACAGGTTTGCCAAGAGGGGCCTATCCGAGTCATTTGTGGGTAATATTTATATTTTTTGCAAATTGAACTTTGTCTATATATGTGTGTGTATCCTTTTCAGACAAGACGGAGAAAATGGATTTGGTTTCCCAGAAATGAATTTGATGAAAGAGCTTCAGGCTGATTTACAGTGCTGGGCCGAGGTGAGAGCTCTGAACGCTGTGTAAACCATACCTGCCTGTATATACACACACATTATACACAATAGGGTGGACAAATTGAACTAGGGTGGCACGGTGGCACGGTGAGTAGTGGTGCGGCCTCAGAGCAAGAAGACCCTGGGTTCGAATCCCAGCTCAAGTGCCTTTCTGTGTGGAGTTTGCATGTTCTCCCCATGTCCGTGTGGGTTTTTGCCGGGCACTCCTGTTTCCTCTCACAGTCCAAAGACATGTTACTGCATAGGTTAATTGACCTGCTGACTAAATTGCTCCCGGTGCCCTGTGATGGACTGGCGTCCCATCAGGGGTATAGCCGTGCCTTGCGCCCCGTGCGTCTGCCGGGATAGCCTCCGGCTCACCATAACCCTGTACAGGATTAAGCGGTTTCTGACAATGAATGAATGAATGAACGACTATATAAAGTAAATTTGCTGAGCCCCCATCACCACCCCCTCCCTGTGTGTGGACAGAGCCTGGCAGAAGATCTGGAGCGCTTTGGTGGAGCGGGGATGCTGGAGCTGACCGAGGAGCTCGCCTCCCTGGGGGCACTGTCGGCCCGGCTCACAGTGCTCTCTCAAACCCTCCATCATGAGCATCGGCACGGCCGTGTTACCGCTCGGCAAATTGAATACGAGGGGGACGAACATAAGGCTGGAGATGAGAAACCACAGAGAAGAGAAGCTAGAGATGTTCACGGTCGTCAGGGCAGCAATAACAAGGAACAACGCGTTGGTGGTGGTGCCGGCAGTGATGGTGATATAGCAGCAGAGGCAGGAGATGGGTGGCAGCGTGTAGCTGGGAGGATGGAGCCAAGTGTGCAGGCCTTGCACGCCAGGGTGACCGGGGAGAATGGTAGGCGGCACAGTGAGTGGTCTGCTTCAGACACATTCATCACGCAACACCAGTATCCACCAGGGTGACAGGTCCCGTGAACTTCACTCGTTGACTCCTCCACTGACTTAATGCATCTCATCGATAGTGTTTAAGTATAATTATCATACGGCGGATAAAACAAACCAACAACCGCCATTCACCACTACGTGGCAGTGACGTCAGCACCCCCTCGTTTGCCGTGCTGGTCTTCATAGGTACTCGCTAACAGCACTTAACCCTATACTCTGTCAAGGCTATACAGTGAATCTTTGTCTGTTCACAGGATTGGCAGACATGCTTAAGGACCTGTGCTGCGCGTTTGAAACCTGGTCTGAAAAGCTGGCCCTGGCATCCTCGAACCCACATGCCATGCCAGCTTCTGATTGGTTGCAGCTCGTCAAGTCCCTCTCTGATTGGTCATTAGTTGTGACCAAGGCCCTGGTGTTGGTTGACAAAGCACCATCTGAAGAAAAGAAAGAGAGGTGAATTGTATTCTCAATACTCATGATTTCTTATTCAAATGAGCATTGTATCACCGGGGCTCATTTTCTGTTTAGAGCCCTAAGCAAGTGGGGGAAATCCCACCTTCCTATGGCAAGGGTGAGTCTTTCCAAAAGACAGCCACGATTGACTAAGTGGTACTTAGTTATTGGCCCCCGGAGGCATGATGGGCTGTGTCAACCCAAATCAGTATATGAATTCGCAACATTCCGATTGCGAGCCACTCACTACAGCTGAGCCTATCTGGCCATCGTTTGCAATATTGGCAGTGATATTTCGTGGCTTTGAGTGATGGGTATATTATGAACATTTTATAAATGTGACCAGAGATAGGCACGTGTGATAGTCATAGGCCTGCCCAGAGTGTGGGGTTAGATGGGCGATTTGCCCCAGACATCACACAACAGAGGGCCCCACAACGGGCCTGTGGATGATGGGATAAGGGAATCCCATGGGCATTCTGCCATCGGGCTCCGGAAGCTCTGAGTGGCCCCAAGCATAGTCTTGCATGCATGGCCTGTAATCCAGCACTGTGGAGGTAGGGTTGGTGGACCACACACATGTAGTGAAACTCCTAGTGGACGTGGAGGAACCGTGCCCTGGCTTGCCAGGAGAAGGCAGTATAGCAAGTGGACTCATCACCATCTGTGTCCATCTGTATAGGTATAATGTCGCACGTGTGGATTTCCTCTGAGTGCTTAAGTTTCCTCCCACTTGTTTAAAATCTTTTTAATTGGATGAAAACATTTAAAAATAAAAAAACCCAATGCAGGACCCACGTGAAAAAGTGCCCTACAACTTTGTATGGCTTTTGTGGATAATAGGGTAAATTATAATAAATTATTGTAATACAGTAATTATATCATTAGGATTATTAAAATATCTATTTTACCATCGTTACTGCAAAGTTTGTCTAGATTAATAACTATATTTATATTTTGGTTGGCTCGTGTGTGTGTGGGGGGAGCGGTAGCCCAGTGGTTAGCGCACTGGGCTACGAATCTGGCGACCCGAGTTCGAATCCCGC
>JAZEWU010000032.1:682508-700314 GCA_036362915.1 Geotria australis | reverse complement strand
TGGCGCGCTGTGAACCGGACAACTCGAGTTCGTTCCTTAGACACGGGCAACACGATCAGTGGCGAGAGATGTCTGAACCGGTCCTGGATGCCCGTGACAGGGGGAACTTTATTGGTCATAGTTTTATCACGACGTTAGAGCATGTAAATAATAATATTTCTGTAAATGTGACACTCTTGTTGGGTAGTGGAGGGTTTACAATAAGGCTTTTAGATTAAATTACCACCACAGTGCCCACAATCTACACAATTGTGGATCACTCGAATTCAGTTATGCGTTGTTCTCGTCGGTTACAGATGTGGATGCCGATCGGTGATTAGCGAGTAGAATGCCGTGTGTTTGTACACGCATCATGGATATTGAAAAGTCACATTTACCAGCACATGTTGTGGTCGGTGCTGGTTTATTCCGACGAGACAGCGGCACGTGTGGCCGTGCGGGCAGTGAGCGCGCGCGGCTGTGTGCGACAAGCACACACATCGAACGTGAAAAGACGTTTTTGTGAAATTATCTAGGAGGATAATTTGTAATTTTGCGTAATGCTGTTTACCTGAAATCAATTTATTTAATGGCTCAAAGTGGGAAAGGTTAAACGTTAGAGAAGAACTAATATCTCTGTCACAGAACTTTCCTGCTAGACTATGATAAGGAACTGATACCACGTATCGGAGTGATTCGCAACACAAATAAGAAGAGGGATTGTTTGGGGTGTGGACTCAAACGCACACACAGTGGAGCAACAGCCGTCAATAAAAGCCCGAAGCGTGGATGACAAAACCTAGTGAAAGGTCCACGCAGAACAGGGGGAGAACACACAGTCTCTGCCCAGAGCTGGGCTGAGCGAGCAATATGTCCAGGTTTGGTCTGCGGTGGGAAACACGCAGGGGCCACGACCGGGTCACATAGCATTCGCCACTCAGGTTAACCGTGGCCGGTAATAAAAATCAGTTTGCCGGATTTATGGTGCAGTCTGCTGACCACTGTGCCACCACTCCCCGCCGTTGTTATATTGGTAGTAAATGCAATTTGTAAGGTGAGCAAATGTGATGACTGTTTTACGGTGCAAGCAAACTCAGAGGCGAGGAGCCACGCTCAGAGGCTGATCTTACACCCAAGTGAAAAGGTTCTCTGACACACTGCTTTTGAGAGAGAGAGCCGTGTAAACAGGCGTGTGGTTTCGCGAGTAATGTGAGCTTAACACATCAGCTGTTTGCTGAGGTGTCACTCCAAAGTTGTGCCCTCTGTGGAGGCTGTTTATTTACTATTGCAGTGAATGAATGATCGTGTGCGAGTCCATTGGGAGAGGGTGACTGCAAGAGAAACCCAGACGAAGCTGTTTACTAAACAACACAGGAATGGTCAACGGCGATGACGATGCATGCCACCACAGAGCAATACGGTGCACACACAAATGTGACCTGTGGTTATTACACGAGTTACTTCCTCTTCGTCTGGAAAATCAAAGACGTTAGTTGAATTTGCAATGTCATCATAATTATCCACGTTCTGTACAATGCCGGATGAAAGCAGGGTAGTGTTGTATAGTCTCGATTTACAAAGATTTACTTAGTGTGTGGAGTTATACTCTTCTGTTCTTCCTGGCATTCTCCCAACTGTGGTGTCTCCTGCACCTGTGTGTCCACTCACACCTGTCCTGGGCCACGATCTCCACGGCCACTCCTCACTCCTTCACATCCTGGCTCACCACGAAGAGTCGCCACTCTCTGGGCCTGTCGGACTCCCACTTGGTGCGTCCACCGTCATCCCAAACTTGTTCTGTTGTGGTTTCCTCTCGTCTCACAACGCGTCCAACCCCAGCCACCCCAGTCGCCATCTCCACTTGGCTAACGTGGGTTCCACTAACCCCTAACACGAGCCCCGAAGCCTAACCCATAGCCCTAACTGACCTTTTCCAGTCTCTCTTTGCGATTCTTCGAAGCGCGATGGTTAAATTACAGTTTCCCATTTTCTTACACAGCCCCTTGCATTTTCATTGAACCTTTTCCAGTTATAGTCCTCTCTGCTTTTACCAGAGGTGGGTTCTGTTAACCCCTAACCCTAAACCTTATCCGACGTGTCCCAGCCATCCGATTTAAATTCTCTCTGCCTGTCTGAGATCGTTTCCGCTAACCCGTAACTCCTAAACCTAGGCCCGAACCATAACAACTGACCCCTAACCCCAACCCCTAACCGACGTGTCCCAGCCATCCAAGTAGACTGTCTCTCGGCCTGTGGGAGGCGAGCGCCAGTGGCGGTCGCCTTCTCGGCGCCCCGGCCCCGAGAAGCGTCCCGTCGTCCTCATCAACTGCCGTGCACAACTTCTGCTCCTCCCCGGGTTTCTTATCGCCACGTTCATAACTATACGGCGTGTAATATTCCCATGATGTTTATGACGCAGGATATCCTCTGCATATGCAAATTGAGAGATGAGACTTTGCAGTAAAGGTAAATGTGTCATGGGTTGGCGGCGGTCAACCCGAGTGATTCAGCGCTTGAGTATATGTGCTCCCCGCCCCCACTGCTCGTGGCTGCTGCACCCTTACAGCTGCAAGAGTCCGTGGTGTAAAGTGCAGCCAGGCGCCGCGCAGCTTGTGTATTTAACGTTTTATAGCCGTGGGGTCTAGAGAGCCGGCCGACACAACCTGTGCAATCTGTTTACACTGAACACACCGGGTCAGGGGCTATCTGCAAGCAGTGCAAGGTACTGGGGGGACAGGTCTCTTGCAGGTTACGGGTGTCTGTGAACTTTTTACTTGTCTTAGTCGTTCCCACCCCATCGAGGCCCCGCCCCCACCTTCTCCCGAGTTCTGTGGTTAAGCTGGGTTTCATGCCATCACGCAGAGATGGACAAAACACATGCAAATTACAAATTATTGGGGCAATAACACTTCGAGGCCGAGCTGAAAGACAACGATGTCCAGAAGCTGACCATCGTGCTTCGAAGAATCGCAAAGAAGAAGATTGGGGCAATGTGATGTAGATACAAGGTTCTGTGTCTTGTCTAGTTAGGATGATACAAGGAAAAGTGAGTTCCTGCCCAAATGAGGATAAAGGTGATGCTCATCTCCTGTTTACAGCCTGGAACCAGTGGTGGAAATTCAAGATTCTTATGGCGGGGGTGAGTCTATCCATAGGACAACCACTGTTTACTTCATGGTTGCTCTTCAGAGCGGTTATTTCGGAACAGCTGTGTGGAGCGCTCTCCCTCACGACGTTTCGCCTCCCACGTGTCTAGTAAAATGGTACCGATTTGATCAATATTGGAGGGATGGTAAGCCGAGCCATACCCTAACCAGGATTTGAACTCACAGCCTTCCCACTGCGAGTCCGCTTGCTCTAGCGCTAAGCCGCATGACCGATTATTGTGAGTTGTGTAATTTAGATACTAAATACAAATGTAATGAAGTTATATATTGAAATGTAAATCTCTGCCGCAGGGACACGGGTCGTAGACATGGAGGGCACATATGCCCCATGTGTCCCCGAATCCAGCGAGGATGTTTGATAAACATGAATCCCCTCTCCAGATGTTGTCGATAATAATTTTGAGTTTTACGTGTAGCGTAAACGTTCACGCATGGTACGTCGTCAATCAACCACAGACGAAGCTGGAAGGCTACAGCCAGGATTAAGCGGTTTCTGATAATGGATGGATGGATGGATGTTTTCAGCCCATTAACGAGTTGTATTCACGTGGGAGGAAAATGGAGCGTCCGGAGAAACCCACGCTTGCGAGGGGGCAATGCTCTTATGTCATAAAAAGACAGACGATATTAGTCCAGGGCGGCACGGTGGCGTAGGGGATAGCGCTTCCGCCTCACAGCAAGAAGGTCCCGGGTTCGAATCTCGGCTCGGGGTGCCTTTCTGTGTGGAGTTTGCATGTTCTCCCCGTGTCCGCGTGGGTTTTCGCCGGGCGCTCCGGTTTCCTCCCACAGTCCAAAAACATGCATAGGTTAATTGGCCTGCGGACTAAATTGCCCCTGGTGCCCTGTGATGGACTGGCGTCCCGTCCTTGGTATAGCCATGCCTTGCGCCCTATGTCTGCCGGGATAGGCTCCGGCTCACCGCGACCCTGTACAGGATTAAGCGGTTTCTGAAAATGAATGAATGAATGATATTAGTCCACACTTTGCTGTACCGCCTTCTCCTGGCGAGCCAGGGTACGGCTGCTCCTTGACACCCACAGACAGGAAGTTTCACAGCATCTGTGCGTGATCCACCAACCCTCGCTGCCGCCTCCGTAGTTGCGGGATTACAGTCCACACGCAAGGCCACCACCACCGCGCGCGGCTCAAATTAAAGGGGGAACGTAATTTCTGTATTACATGTTACAACAATACGAAATGGTGAAAAACATAATAATCCGCAGCCCGAGGTCGATTCACTGCCGAAAGCCTCGCCACGCCGCGTCACTCACGCGGGCTGTTTGACCGCGCTGGTCAGTGTGGGCTGGTGAAGGAGGCAGCCCTCTGCACACGCTAATCGGGTGAACTCGAACGATGCAGCTAACTTGGTGCGTGTGTTATCGAGCGTTGTGTTTGCATGGAATTCGCAATTCATATTTTCTCGAGCGGGAAACGCCCAGCGCGCGGCTTATCTGCAGGGCGGTTCGTGACGGCGCGCACGTGTCATCGCCGGCCCATGTAAGGCTCGGGGTTGAACCGGTGAAGGACGCACTTTGCCCTCACAATGTCCGTGCAAGCCCGACCGCGCGTTTGTCATTGCGCAATAACGTTTATGACGACGCGTGTCACCTGTTGCGTGGCGCCTGATTTCTCACCACTCAGGATGAACACGCGTATTATTGTTGATGTCCAGAGGCTGACCATCGTGCTTCGAAGCATCGCAAAGAAGAAGAAGATTGTTATGACGCTTGTTTACCCAGGAAGGCCTCACTGCACCTCAAGACTCTTTGCTTCAGGAGGGTTTTAACAAGGTTTTGGCAGTAGCACGGCGATGCTGCTGCTGTTTTGCCCCAATCGAATAAGTTGCCGGTATTTTATTTTTCAGCGTTGGGATGATTGTCTGATACCAGTTACATTGTATGAGAGGGGGGGTTAGCTACAAGAAGAACGTTTAAGAACCTCAAGGATACCCATGCAGAACAGGGGGAGAACACAGAAACACACCCGAGTTGAGAATAGAACCCAGAATTGTCCTCCTGTGAGGCGCGAATGTTACCACAGCGCCACCCCGCCGATTCATCTGACAACCACTCATGACACGGAGAAACTAAGCACAAAACAACGTATTATTCCGAACCTGCCACTCGTCTCCCAATCCGAATGCTCTTCTGAGCAGCACAAGACTCTTGACTAATCACAATCCGCTTACTTAGAATACATTCTCTCCTCCTCGTGAGATGTGGAGCCATCGCTTTCACAATATTCAGTCGGCTTTTGAGAGGAACGTAAGCGGGGTGTGATGCACGTAACGTACTGAGCTGGCACGCGTTGCCGGTGTCTCTGCCGCGGTGCGATGCCGACCGTGATTTCTGTAACTTAGCGCGTAGCATTTCGTGGCCAGTATCATGATACATAATTGTGTTTTTTGGATTAGGCCGCGCGACGATCCGGCCAAAAACTGTGTCATTAGACACCCTGCGCCACACAACACGCTTAATGACAGCGCCCCGATTATTATTGTTTCAGCTCACCGGTAAGTTAAAAAGAAATCCTCGCAAGCACCTAATTGATACATTTGTTAGGGAAACTAATTGCTCGTTTGGTTGTGAGGATTGCTCTTCAACATACCGGTCTTCTTCTTTGCGATTCTTTGAAGCGCGATGGTTAAATTACAGTTTCCCATTTTCTTACACAGCCCCTTGCATTTTCATTGAACTCCGCAAGGTTTTTGAGCTGCAGAGGTTGGGTAGTAGAGCACAGACAAGGCAGTGTTCCATAGTATGGTCTGCTTCTCCACATTCACAGGTGGTTGGGCCGGTCTTGTAGCCCCATCTGACCAAAGCATCTTTTGATCGTCCCGTTCTAGTTCTCAGGCGGTTGAGTGTCTTCCACTGAATCCATGGTGCATCTGAGCACCATTTTACAGTCATGAAGGAGATGTGTGCATCGGCCTGTTGATGTTCAGATGCAGTTGATGGCTGCACTAGTTTCATGAGCGTGTGTGTCGTACTGTGTACAGGTTATGTGACGCCTGTACGAGTCGGCTGTTATCGCTTGTAAAGCTTTAAACATTACGTTGTGTAAACGTATCCTAATAATTACACCTTCTATCGCTCATTTCATAAAATTTCATGGCGCTTTACATCAGTGACAATGGGGGTGTGGGTGGGGTTGGGTAAGAAGTGGCCGAGTTACAATACTGCGTGTGCTGTGGGTGTCGTACATTTGCACACGTTTGTTTACGTGTCATTCCGTGTTTGTTATGCATGCATCACTTGACACTGGCGACGCTTGCAAATGAGATGTGTTCCGTCTCGGGTGATTATCTAGGACTCTACGTGATATATTCTAATCAATAATAATAAAAGTAAAAACGCTCCCTTGATTATCCCACGTGTTTTGTGTAACGGAGTGTCCCTCGCTCTTTGGAGGCATCCCAACCGCGGAATTTGTTTCAGGGTTACGCAACGTCACAACAAGAACATCGCGGAGTGAGTGTAAAGCGTTTAAAATGCTCGCTTTTGCTACTTGGCTCGCAGATCAAGAGGACGGGAGCTGGCGATGTCTCAAGAGAAGTGCTCGGGCCTTCGCTATGCCACCCTGGCTCTGGGCATCGGCATCTTGATGCTTGGCATCCTCATGCTGTCATGGAGGTGAGCGTTATGTAAAGGGCCGAGTCCAAACTTGCAGAGGAACGCCGTGTACAGTCTGCGCGCACGCAATAATACGTTTAACATGTGCTGCTCACATGGGAGACCCTTCAGGGAATGATTCTTACATGATCGTTCGAGGTACTGGGCAGTTCAGCGATTTGTGGCCCATAATCTTTCATTGATGTTTGAAGTCACACGATGATTATTTTACAAGCATAATCAACAAAGTTAGCGCTTTATGTTAATTGGAAACGGAACAACATTTCAGAGGTGGCGTGCCAAGAGTTAACTTATTCACTGTTATTTACGGATCTGTGTGCCGTTGATCGGCTGGCCCCGCTAAACATAATGTAGTAAATAAAACAATTGAATCGTTTTTGTTTTTACGTCAGAGCTGTCAATGGGTGGCATAATTTAGAGATTGACAGAGCAGTCTTCTTGCATGCCACACATGGCCTACGTTTCCGACCCCTGATATAGACGTTTGATGTCTATATTACGGAGTGCGGCAGTCTGTCATCACTTGATGGTTGAGGGCCGATTGTCAATGGAGTCGTTGGAGTGGTCTCCACGAGTCCGGTGCCCAAGGACAAGCGCTCAGGACAAATGGTGGGGGGCGGTCAGGGCAACTCTCGGAGATCACTGCGTGTCTCCTGTGCAGCAGCTGCCGAATCTGTCGGAGGGTAGAAAGCGGTGGTGACGCAGGGTGGCATCAACGGCTTTGGCCACGACGGCATCTTGATCATTCGTAGCAGAGCAAACAAGGAGTCAACAACATGGATTGCTGGGGAGAGGGATTTCCAGATCATAGGCGCAGCAGGAGAATGAGCAACCCTCACGGTCTGCCCTGGCGTGATGTCCCACACGAACTCGTGTCTCCCGTCTGTTCTCGAAGGGCCGTGGAAAACCCGGACCGAGTCTGGAACGGCACGACCGTCGACTCTCCGTCTCCGCCGTCCATTGGGCAGTCGTCCACGCGGACCGTGGTGATGTTCTGTGGGGTGGGGGGCTGCCTGCTGGTGATCGGCATCACCTGGTCGGTGTGCGTCGCCCGCCACCAACAGCCGCCCCCTCCGGAGGCGCGCCCAGAGACGGTCGTCGACGGTGCCATCGTCATGGACAGGTCAGTGTCGGACCGACGCGATGACTTCATCTTTAAAGCAGGGTCTAAAGCAGTGATAGTCACTGTTTTCTATAGTACACAACTGTTTTCTGTCATGTAACCATCACACTTCGAAGAATCGAATTCGAATCCGATTTGGATCGCCGTTGTTTCCCCCTCGTGTCTGTCTCTCTGTCTTCCTGTCTCTGTGTCCCTATGTCTCTCCCTGCCGCTCACCCTCCCTCCCTGTTTCCCTCCGTGTTTGTCTTTAAGGAAGTGATGGCCATCTTAGGGGACGCTGGCAGATTTTTGCCGCTCTTAAGATTACCAGTTTCACGACCTTTACGTGTATTCGAAGCAGCCTTAAATCATTTAAGTTTTGTTGCTTTGGTTTTTATTGGTTGTTTTTTCTTTCGTTGTTGACATGCCGTTCTCTTCACGGCCCTTGCGCAGCGCTTTGTGACCCTCGGGTGAAAGGCGCTATATAAAATGCTATTATTATTATGAGTCGCCACACTGCCAGCAAGATAGGCATAATTGCTTGTATACTGCCACCTATTGATTTGGTTAGGCTACTTTTGAGCTACGCGTTGGTAACGCTCATTTGAAACCATTGGGTCAATTTGACAACATTTATGGTTGATTATGGTGGGATGTTTTCACAGTTGTGTACTGTCGGGAGCCGCACTTTAGGCCACCAATGGCTCACGGGCCTTGTAATGAAGAATACTGGTTTAAAGTGTGCACAGTGGTGGAGTGAGCGACTTGCAATTGGAAGGTTGCAATTTCAAATCCTGGTTGGGGGTTGACTGAGACGATCATTCCTCTGGGTCGATACAATGAAAACCATTTTTATAGGGACGTTAACAGTGGTTGTCCTATGTAAAGACTTGCCCCCACCATAGGAATGTGGAATGGCCACCACTGGCTCAGGGCTGTAAACCGGAGATGATCACTGCCGCAATGCTCAATTGAGCAGCACAGCAATACGAATTATTAAGTCACAGTGTATAATGCCTGCTATGAAACATGGATTGCAAATTCCACATTTTCGGCAGGTTGGCTATGCAATGGTAACATCTGCACCTCACAGAAAGAAGGTCCTACCCGAGGTGGTTCGATTATTCCCTCAGGTGCCTTTCTGTGGGGTTTGTGTGTTTTCCCCCTGTTCTGCGTGGGTTTTGTTCAGGTTCTCCCCTTTCCTCGGACAACTAAAAAAACACTCATTAATTAACTGGCCGATAACATCACAATATAGATCTTCTTCTTTGCGATTCTTCGAAGCGCGATGATTAAATTACAGTTTCCCATTTTCTTTCACAGCCCCTTGCATTTTCATTGAACTCCGCAAGGTCTTTTGAGCTGCAAAGGTTGGGTAGTAGAGCAAAGACAAGGCAGTGTTCCATAGTATGGTCTGCTTCTCCACATTCACAGGTGGTTGGGCCGGTCTTGTAGCCCCATCTGACCAAAGCATCTTTTGATCGTCTCGTTCTAGTTCTCAGGCGCGGGTAGGCGCTGGCTGACCGCATGGCTGACTGTGGTTTCCTCGCGCCTCTGAGTCACTCTCTCTCTGAACCTGAACGAATACTGTGCGTGTTATACATTGTAAATAACTAACAAATACTACAAAGTGGTAGTTGTTTTAAATAAGCTGTAAATGAGGTCCCTATCACCGTGATATCCTCACAGCACGTGTGTAATGACAATTCTTATTCTCTAGAGTTTTTCTGAGACGGGTAACCTGGCCGGGTAACCTGAGACACGTGTGATTAGGTCTGCTGGATCCCGTTAGCATCGAGCACATTGGCACAACCACAAGCCAAGTATTTTTGCTGTAGTTTGGCAATAGATTAGTCCAGACGTCTTGCACTAGGAATGCCACCTTGTTACACAATACCATTCTCCGTAATATAATTCCCAGATTCTTTGAAAGAAAAAAGTGATCTTTCGTAGAAATAAAATAAAATAATTTCGTAATGCTGCGTTGGCAGTGAGTGGTACACAAGCACAAATAACGAAAACATTGGACGCATTCGTGAAGAACAACAGTGACTTTAAAAGGAACATTAGATAACGGGTGGCATTTTAGGCAATGGCTCTTCTGCACCTCTGGCTAATGCTATACCCTGTACTACAGGGTTCCCATGTAACTGGTGTCAGAAGAAAGAGATGATGTGAGGTTGAGGTACTGGGTACAGACAGAATATTGGCTTTTAAGAAATTTGGACTTAATGTAACATCACAAATTATAACACGCACAATATTTGTTCAAGGTTCAAGGTATTCGTTAGAAGGGAACAACTCAGAGGTGTTAAGAAACCACAGAGAGGATGGGGGAATAATAAGCGTAAGAATAACACAATTTCTAACCTGTGCAAATTCCATGCCTGGTAATGGACGAGACATGGATATGGAGGCGCGAGGAAACCGCAGAGAGGCAGGGGGAAGGCAGCCATGCAGCGAGCCGGCACCAACATTTCTTAGACGCTGCGTCCTGTATATATTATGATGTAATCGGAAAATTAAAGAGTGTTTTTTAGTTATGGGAAGAAACCGGAGAACCCAGAGGAAACCCATGCAGAACAGGGGAATTCAGACACAAATATAACACAGAAAGGCACCCGAGGCGAGAATCGAACCACCTCAGGCAGACTCTTCTTTCTGTGAGGCGCGGATATTATCACTGCATAGATACCCTGCCACCCAATGCAGGAACGTAGCGAGAAGGGGTAATGGTCGATGGATGAGACTGGTGACAGAGTTGCAACCAAAGGATGGAATAGGACTCAGAGGACGACCACCACAGAGACATAAATGGAGGGTTTGCCCATGGGCAGGAGCGAGATGGATTACCGCATCGCAAGATGGTGGTGGTGACAGTAGTGAATAGAACGTGGCTGACAGTGGTGGCAGACTTAAAACTTGGGTAAAAGTTACAAACAATTAGCCACCTCAATGTTGCAACTCGTGTTGGCGTTTGGATTAACAGAATTCCTCGATCGGGTACGATATTCAGGAACGAGACAAGCCGTAAACATGCTGCGTGCGGCAAGCCCACTTTACAGCCATCTACAAAGCTGTACTGAGACTGCTGGAAAAATGTGACATGAAGTCAATACCATGTGTCCTGTAAAATGCTCAATTCTCAATGGAAAATAATAATAATAGCGTTTTATATAGCGCCTTTCACCCGAGGGTCACAAAGCGCTGCACAAGGGCCGCGAAGAGAACGGCATGTCAACAATGAAAAATAAGTAAATAACCAAAGGACCAAAAAAAATGAAATGATTAAGGCTGCTTCGAATATACTGAAAGGTCGTGAAACTGGCAAAATCTGTCTGTTCACATATCCACATGGTATTTGAATTTCACATGAGTAGACTACAGTACTTTTGAGCAGTTGCTTCTGTTGAGAATCTCATCCCTGTTATTACTTCCCGTAAGTCAGGTGCACACATGGAATGGAGTGACCTTCTAAAATTAACACGCGGCGCCGACTTTTAGTAATGATTTTTAACTAAGGTTGAAAACGTTCGCGTGTAAGCTCTGGGAAAGATGAGCCGATATATATATACAAAACTAAAGTTTAGCGTTGTGTTCCTATTAGGAAATACACTTCCTGAAAAACCAACCAAATTCCTCTGAGCGTTGATCAAAACTGATGAGAGAAACCGGTGCAAAAGAGGATTGTTCGTAAGAGCTTTTTGCCCTTACAGCTTCCTGTACGACTAATTAAATCCTTAATTTAACGAGATGAAATAAACCCATTGAGACCGATGAAACACGGCTATCCCGAAAGAACAGCTTTGGAAAGCAATTCTCATCGCTGCCTCATTTGCACGGGTGACCTACGTCGGTGCTGCGCCACGTGTTCCGTTAACGCAACTCGCTCGCCCCTCCACAGGGACAGCTCCATATTCCGGGCTCCGCGCTACGAGGAGGTGGTGAGCACGAGCGGTTTCGAGCGGAGCTCCATCGACGCGACGGGAGACGACGTCTACCTGCCTTCGTACGACATCGCTATCTCCACGGAGGACCTGTCGGCGCCCGCGGGCGACCCGCGCTCGGGGGGCAGCACCTCCACGGCCGACCACGGCAAGATCCGCAGGATCAAGTCGGAGGTGGCCACGAACAACCGCAAGAAGCTCGGGCTGCCGGGAGAGGAGGGGAACACACGGGAGGAGAGGATAGTCGTGGAACCGCTCACCCCGCCGCCTACCTACGACGTGGCCATCGCTTTCTCGCCGAGCAAGCAGCCGGACTCCAGCTGATGCGTTCTGTCTGTTGCAGTTCGTCGTTTTAAACTCCGAGGCTTGGATGGTGTGACGAGATGCATTCAGAGCTGCCCCACCCGTGATGCAGCATAGGCAGGTTAATAACCATGTCGTCCAAACGTCTGGACTTGTACAAGATGCAGAGGCATATCTGAATCGTTCCTGTTTTTTTTACAACAATAAAGTCCACTAGCTTTTTGGTCAAGTGTCCAGCTAGTATAGAAGATAGTAGAGTGTTAAGTTAATATGAGTTTGTTTATGTTTGTTTGTACTGGTACACGTGCAACCCTTTTGTCCAACTATGCTGGCTGACGGATCTTGTCGGTGTTGCTCGACTGTACTTCACCACGCTGGCTAGCAAAGGAGAGTAGATGTGAAGGTTGTACTCTCAATTGTACAAATGTTGTAGACGTTTCTAAAGTGGATGATATAAGGGCTTGATATCTGTATACTGCTCGAGATATTTTTTTTCTCTTGGTGACCGTGAAAGTTAATGCCATTGCACAATTACCGAGCGTACAATTTGTGCGCAAATCGGCAAAGAATTAATTTCGTGGGCTGTGCTTGTGAAGGTGTTTATGATGCACGTGGATTAAGTGCACTTATTTAAATGCGTTCCATATACATGTTAAGTTTAAAGCTGGGTATACCGATTGAGTTTAATTGGCATACAGATCGAACATTGATGTTTTTGTCAGACTTTTTTTAAACCGTTGAAAATTTGTTTAAAGTGGAAATATTTTTGTACGTAAAGTCACGTGAGAATGACACGAAACGAATGGTGATGGTGTCGTAGATAACACGGATAACGTAGATGACATGAAATGTAAATAGTAAAGGCAGTCTTTATCGATAAAAGTTTATGAAATGCCAGTTGGCCAGGACATGTAGGGGGGGGTTGCATCCCCCCATAGTCTTGTCCTTCGTGAAAGGAATGTGCATTTTCAACATGTACCTTCAGCCATGAACAGGCCAGCTGCCTTGACTTGTTTCCACAACAAAGTTCAACAGTGCCGAAACCTGCCCAAGCGGAAATTACATGTTCCCACAGCATGTATGACGGGCCAATGTTAATAAGCTGGCCAATGTCATCACAAATGTGCCAGTGTTGTCACGAGTGATCTCTGGCCACAACCTGGGTGGGGGGCACACTTAAACACTGCCAGGCCCGTTAGTGGCAGTGCCAACCACATAAATAGCTGTGTCATCACATTCTGCTGGAGGATGGATTTGTGCCAAATGGTAGCCATATAGCTAAGGCTACCATTTGTCAGGTCATGGAGGCCACAGAAATTGTGAATTTTAATAAATTTCAGTGAAATCTTAAATATGGCTGTGAAATACATTTACTAGCTTCGGCTCTAATTCAAACATTTCCATTAATATTTTTCCCCCACACATAATTTGGCTATGAATTATACTGAGAGTTTTGCCAAGAATTACCGTGACGCAAAACCATTGCCTTACTCATAACCAGTAATGAAAATGTAGCATTTGTGAAAAAACTGGATCAAAGCTTTGGAACTGATCTGTGAGGCCTTTAAATAAAGAAAATGATTTGTAACGATGTTTTCGTTTATACATGTTATTATGGTGTTAGATTTTATCCCATAGGAAACCGGAGAACCCGAAGGCAACACATGCAGAAGAGGGGGAAAATGCACAAAACTCCACACAGAAAGGCACTCAGAGGACCTTCTTTCTGTGAGGCGCAGCTCTTACCACTGGCCTAATTTGGCCCCAGTGCCCTGTGAAGGACTGGCGTCCTATCATGGCTATAACCCCTTCCTTGTGCCCTGTGTCTGCCGGGATAGGCTCTGAGCTCACCCCCATCTTCTGCAGGTTTAAGTGAAGCCTGACAAGGAACGAATACGATTCCGAAATAATAAATATAGGCAGGCCCGCGAAGCAAAATTGTCCTGGCGAATTTGGCCTCTGGCCAGAAATGTCAGCGAACTCTAGCCGATTAAAAATATGTAAACATGGTGCAGGGGGAGCAACTCGGGCTGTGGAGCATCTAAATATAATCGATGCGGGTTGACATATGTCAACATAGTGGCCTCCTAACGCCTCCTCCCCTTGGGTTTTCATCTTTTATTCCACAATAGGTGTATAAAGGGCGGCACTGTCAAAAGGCCATCCAAAGTCCAATCTCCATAAGTCACCTCGCCTGCTGCACTGGCTGTGCAGGCGGGGTCAAGGTAGAAGCGTTCACGTCGCGATCCCTGTCAGGTAGTACTTGGTATTGCCTGCGAATTCTACCAAACACTTCAAGGCCGAGCTGAAAGACAACGATGTCCAGAGGCTGACCATCGTGCTTTGAAGAATCGCAAAGAAGAAGTAGCGGACTGCCCTTCTGACAGCGCGGCCTGCTGTTCCTGCCGCTCTCGCGCTGCCAAGTTTCGCCAGGTTAATAGCACCTGTTTACATTGTGACATTTTCGGTATGTTTGTTGGTGTTCTGATAACCAGATACTATTTCTGACTGTCTAATTGGGTGGTAATTCTACGGTAATATTCGTGCAAGTTTATTTTGCAATTAACACCAGGTAACTGAATATAGCAGTGTGAAGTGTGTGGGAATGCTAGTTTGCAAGGTGTGTATGATGCGTGCACCGATTTTTATTTCATCGCTACGCCTGCGCAAGCGTTATCACTGATCGTAAACGGTCCTATTAACACGAGTCCACTGAATCATGTAACGTTACAGTATACATGTTAAAGGTTGCAAGATGTGTATGATGCGTGCACCAACAACAGCATGTCAGCGCTGCACTTGCGCAAGCGTTGTCAACGATTGGAAACGACCACTTTCACAGCCCTTTTGTTAATCCACCGCAGGGTGAAGAAGGCCTTTCCCACAGCAATTATACCAGGGAATAGTTACTCGTTTTGTATCCACAACTGCCCAAGGGCAGATAAACCGGTGAGCCCAGTACAGTATTGCAAGTTAAACCGAACTGAGTCTGGATAGTGCTAAGTTAGAATGCTTAGATGCCTCCACGTGTAATAACAGGTGTAATAGGTTGTGGGTCAATGTTGAGTGTCAGAGCACTTCGAGGCCGAGCTTCTTCTTCTTTGCGATTCTTCGAAGCACGATGGCTAGCTTCTGGACATGGTCGTCTTTCAGCTTGATGTCCAGAGGCTGACCATCGTGCTTCGAAGAATCGCAAAGAAGAAGAAGCAGAGGACAGCTAAGCAAATTCCATTGTTGTGCTCTACTTCTATGCTCCCTGCAGTCACGAGCCCGCACTGAGATCGTGAGGTCGGTCGTTCCGAGATTTGCAGAACGACAGTAAACAACGCCGGGGTCTGAGAGAAACAGTATTTCGATTCTCTGTATGTCCTGTACATATGGTAGAGTTGACAGATAAAGTTGAATTGAATGAACCCGGGGTCACAACCCCACCCAGCGTGGGGAGGACTTCGTCCTGAAGTGGACGAACGAAAGCGCTGTCCGCCGGGTGTTGCAATTTTGTGAAAATCAGGACTTTGTACTGATGTAGGCTTCCACGGCTCGAATCAGGATGGGTGCTCTTCAGGGCTGTTCTTTCGGGATAGGTGTGTCGAGTTGTTGTCCCTCTCTCCTCCCATAGTCCAGACACGCCGATGCTAGGTTAATTGCCCTGCTGAATAAATTGCCCCCAGCGTCCCGATGGACTGACGGCCTGCTTGAGAGGTGCGACGCTCACGAGGGAGACAAAGGCGGCCGAGCTTAATAATAGCCACTCATGCCCTCGTGTGCGATGCCGTAATTCATAGGCGCTAATCGCTAACAGGAAGCGCGCCAACCAACTTACGACAACACGGTGGCGGAGGGGGGTATTGTCTCCTATTTATATCCGTGCCTGGGTACAGTACGTGCAGTATATAACGCTGCCATGCACGGCCTGCCGAACTCGACGTGATCACGATGATGATAAACAACCCCTAAGTGGGAAACGCGTCCCCAAGGCGCGGCGGGTCCCCACTCGGCTGAGCCCCGGCGATTCGGGAGTTGACGTTCGTCCACCTGGCACCAATTCCCTCCCCGACCCCTAGCCGTCCCAGCCCCCGGCCGTGACCAACGTGACCGGCTCGGTGGTGACCGTGTGCGCCAGCGTCCATGGCCCGCGTTCGGCCTGTCCTCGCCGCGGGCGCCGCGCTGCTGTTGCTGGTCACGGCGGTCGTGGTGGGACGCGCGCTGCTGTCGGGGCGAGTGGCGGGCGGAGAGCTCCGGGGCGGACTCGGACCGCCGCCGCGCCTCGTACTCGGGCGGCTGGGCGCCGGGCGTGAGGCCCGCGCGTGGGACAGGCTGCGAGCGGCCGTGAGGCTGCCCACGGTTTCCCGCCAACAGCCGGTGGCCGAGGACGAGGCGGCGCTGCTGCGGTTCGGCAGCCTGCTCCGCGAAGGTGACCACGATCACCTCTAGTCGCCCCGCCGCCCCCGCTTTAAGCACACACTCGACCACTCACCCCCTAACATAACAACTCAACTGCCTGACTGACACAGCTCCTCACGCACCCAACTCACCCCCCTCACTCACCTCCCCACTCACTCCCTTCATGCCCTCACTCGGCCACCTCACACCCCAACTCACCCCGTTACGCACCCACTCACCCCGTCACGCACCCCCTCAGGAACCCCTTAGCGCCCCTAATGTACACCACGTAGCCTTTCACCTCGGATCAGTGTGCACATTTCATGCCGTAAAGTTTAAACACAGATAAGATCGTCGGGCGGCTCATGGGCCAGGGTTGAGCCGGCAACACCGAGTACCTGGGTTCGAATCCAGATTTCAGCCGCCAATGATTAACCTGGTTTCTGAACTGCAGTTAGTTGCTGGACTCTGCCCGTTTACCAATAACTTAATAAAAAATAATTAATTGTGGGGGCGGCACGGTGGCGTAGTGGGTAGCGCTTCCGCCTCACAGCAAGAAGGTCCCGTGGTTCGAATCTCGGCTCGGGGTGCCTTTCTGTGTGGAGTTTGCATGTTCTCCCCGTGTCCGCGTGGGTTTTCGCCGGGCACTCCGGTTTCCTCCCACCGTCCAAAGACATGCTGCCAGGTTAATTGGCGTACTGACTAAATTTCCCCAGGCGCCTTGCGATGGACTGGCGTCCCATCCTTGGTGTTCCCCTGCCTTGCGCCCTGTGTCTGCCGGGATGGGCTCCGGCTCACCGCGACCCTGTATTGGATTAAGCGGTTTCTGAAAATGGATGGATAGATGGACTTATCATATTCTTAGTGGTGGGGTGGGTGGAAAAGTGCTGCCATCTATAATAATAGTTTTTCATTTATAATGCGCACATATGCATTCAATGTCGAAGATATTCATTCGACGAGAGATGGACTCAGAGGCGCGAGGAAAGCGCAGAGAGGCGGAGGAGGCAGCCAGGCGGTTTGCCGGCGCCAACGGTCACTTCATGGGATTTCATTCGATCCGTCAGACCTTTGCTATCACCTATTCTGAGAATTCCAAATATATGCTGCCTGTCATGACACGATGCCAATAACACACTTAGGATACAGCTGGACGGAGATTTTTTAAAAGTGGAATGAGAGGTGGATGCGTCGTAGCTTGTTATTTAAAAAAAAAGAATAGTTATTTGTGCACCCAGTAGAATGTAGGCCTCGCCAAGATGTGTCACAGGGATGGTTGTTTGACCAAACGCC